>BACB01000484.1:0-26261 GCA_000338015.2 Ganoderma multipileum BCRC 37180 | reverse complement strand
TGAACCTTTCCACTTGTTCTAACGATTCTCTTTCATTTCGCGTTCCGGCATGCTTTGCACTCGCACAGCCATGAATGTTCCCCGCGGCCCTCCAGTCTCTCCCTCGAGACTCGACGCACTGTCACGGCCTTCACCCCCCGATTCAGAGCCTAAGGAGCGGCATCCGTCTTCCCCCACCGACATCGACGCGGATCCGGAGGTAGCCCCGTGTTCCCTCAGGTCCCCCGGCAAGCCTCTGAGATCCCGCTCGCCCAGTCCGGTGAGACCGCGTTCGACGTCCCCTCCCAGCGAGTCGGAAGCATCGTCACGGCGTTCCGAGTCACCCAACTCACTCAACCAGGACGACGGCGAGCCGCGTTCTCCAATCCCAATCGGCGAAGACCGTTCGAAGTCGCCGTATTCCCCGAGGCTCGAGATCGAGATCCCGGACACCATCGGCGTCCTGGACTGGCACGAGGGTGCTGATAGTGGTATGCTTTTGTTACTGGGTGATTAGGAAAGGGATATCCGTTGTGTAATGGGATGCACGGGGCTCGCGAGGGGGGTTTTTAGGAACAGGATGCGCGATCGTATCGTCCCGTTTGTCGGTCAAGTCTTCTCGAGGTCTACTGCGGACTCGGTTGGATGACTCGCTGGCGTTAACCACACCGCTGGAAAGATGCAGTCGCAGAGTCCTATGTACGCTGACTCTACGTTTGCCGGTAGTCTCTCGTGAATGCACATACAATATGGGGACTCGACTTCGGGGGTGCAGTGGTGAGTGCAAACTTCTTGAACTTTATCGCTTCGGGCCGTATTAGGCGGTGGGACTGAACCTTCTTCTCAATGGCTCTCAGGGTTATGTAAATGCACGAGTACAGAAGATCTATCTGGTGCACTACCGCAGCACGATCGCGAGCGTAAGGCTTGCGCCTGGCGAATTGCACAGTCGCCACTCAAGTACTCATTCCCTCGGGGTAGTGCCTGGATAATCCCTTCCCCACAATACCACTCGACGACCATATCCGAAAATTACCTAGTTTCCTTCGGCGACAGCCGTCGGTGCGTATTGACTTCTGTGTTCCGAAAAAGTGGTCTCGTTTCGACTGATCGTTGCCCCGATCCTCAGCACGATCCATCCCATGGCTACCGATCACAGTGAAGTGCCGAAGAAGCCTGAGAAGGATGAGGAGATCTGGTTCGACGACGGCAACATCGTCGTTGTAGCCGGGGATACCGCGTTCAAGCTGTACAAAGGCGTCCTTTCCTCCGTCTCGCCGGCCTTCAAAAACCTCTTCTCCGACGCTCAGCCGGAGGGTGCCGATACGATGGATGGCTGTCCTGTCGTACGCGTCTACGATTCTCCGACCGAGCTTCGCCACTTTTTCCGTTTGGTACTCAAGCCGTCTTTCAGGTGAGGACGTTCAACTCCCAACGTTGTATTACATGGGCGATTGCTCACCTTTGACGTGATTTCTGTCTCTGGCAGCATTTTGCGCCACAACTACAGGCCCTCGTTCCGTATGCTGGCGGCGATCTGCCGCATCGGCCACAAGTATCAGGCCACAGAAGCAGTCGAGGCCGCATTGGAACGCATCGTGTTGTTCTTCCAGAAAGCGTCCTCGACCGAGAGTCTGACGACTGCCGGTTGGGGGGGCTTTTGGGAGAGCCACCAGAGGGACGTCGGGATCACGGTCGAGCTCACCGACGCCATCGAGGCAGTCAACCTCGCCCGGCTGCTCAGCCGCCCGGAAATCCTACCCTTCGCACTCTACCTATGCTGCGCGGGTCACCCCCTCCACCTGCGAAATGGGGTCTTTCGAGAGGATGGGACACTCGAGACGCTGTCGGACGAGGACTTTGTCAAGTGCATCTCGGCGATGCCTCGGCTTCTGGCGAGGTGCACGCACGACGTCAGACGGCTCATCGCATACTACAAGAACGGCCACGGGCGAGTCAATTGCCAGGCCGACCGACAATGTCAAGAGGTGTTCCGGAAGATGGACGCGGAGATGGAGATGGAGGACTACAATGGCGTCTTATTGGATCTGTTCGTTCCAGTTGGTTGTAAGACCGTGGAAGCACAGGCGTATTTGAGTCACCATACCCGACTGTGCTTGACCTGCTCGAATGAGATGATTCACGGCGGGGGACTTGTCTTCTTTCCGCGTCGTTCCGAGCTGTTGGAGACGTATTTCTCTTCCTGAACAGAACGCTTGCATACGGCTGCAGTAGAGGGTTAGCGGTGCTTCAGCTTCATACATACTATCGACCGTTGTGACTCTGTTGGAAACGGTTCAAGGTGTATGCGCACATGTACGGATTGAAATGAACATTTTTCTGTTCTTCTGAATCAGCAGCGATTGTCGAGCGTGGTGAGGGCGTAGCGGCGAGGCGACGAGCACTGTAAGCTGAAGGGAGCTAGAGCCATCGGGAATGGACGGTGACGTCAGGCGTTGTCGGGCGCCAAATGGGAGGACGGTGGGTCTTGGACAAGTCTTGGAGGTGACATATATAAGTGCCCCGGCCCCACCTCACGTCCCTCCCGACACCTGTCCTCTACCGCCATGAACGAGACTGTCTCAATCTCCCGCACAACGTCCCTCTCGCGTCAGACCAGCAGACGGTCTACCGTCTCCCGCAGCCAGTCCCTCATCAAAAAGAACATCGCGCCCCATGACCTCCGCCCCTCCGACATTCTCATCGAACGCTTCACCGCGTGGAAGGCCATCGTCAAGCAGCTCATTTCCTACTTCGAGGGCATAGCCGACATCGAGAACAATGTCGCGCGCGAGATGACCAAGCTCGCGGGGGTCGTTCAGGTCCCCTTCCGGTCGGGCAACCAGTTCTTGGGTGAAGGCGGGCTCCAGGTGCGTCATCAGCCCCTGTTCCGTTTGACGCGTTTTCTGAACTGTTTGCGCGAGATTAGGACATTTTCTACGGCATTCGCGACAAGACGCGTGCGATTGCCGACCAACACGCGAACTTGGGTCGAACTGTTGAGGGGTCTATCGTGCAGCATTTGCAGAAGTTGAGAACGGAGATCAAGGCGCATATAAAGGTACGTGAAGTCTTTCGGGGTGTGATAAACCGTATCTGCAAGTTCGTCTACGGGCTTCGGGACCATGGGCGAGGCAACCGGAACAAAGTCATAGGGATTGACGGTTGCGACAAGTATGCAACTCGATCTTTGTGTCTATACGGAGGATTATGTGTACAACGTTATTTATGCGTTGGGTACTCATGTTTTGCCTTTCAGAACATCCAAAGTGACACTGGTAAATTGGCTACATCTGTAGCGAAGGAGCGCGAGTTGTCCGCCAAGCTCATTGGCGACCTCGGCACGAACGTGTCCATCTACAAGAACACTCCGCTCAACGTCACCGCGAAGACGGATCCATACGTCGCGAACCAGGCCGTCGCCCGCCAGCTTGTGAAGCAAGTCCACACGGAGAACGCCCTCCAGAAGTCGCTGCTCCTAACGCAGGCGTCATCTGCCATGTTCGAGGCCTCGCTCGTCCAAGCCGTACAGTCTGCATGGGCGACGTTTGCTGAATGGCGAACGCGCCTCGACAACAGCGTCGGGGAGCTGTTCAACCACCTCCAGCGCGACATGGCGGGACTCCCACCCGACCGGGAGTGGATCTCCTTCGCTGCTCGCGAAGACCATCTCGTCGACCCTGAGACGCCTCTCCGCGACCCGCAGGTAATCAACTACCCGAGCAAGGACGACCCGAGCGTACACCCGGTACACGACGGCCTACTCGAGCGCAAGAAGCGCTACACGCGCTCGTACAAGGAGTCGTACTACGTCCTCACCGCCGCAGGCTTCCTGCACGAGTACGCGTCGTCTGACCCCGCGCTCGCGCACCAGCCTCTCTTCTCGCTCTTCCTGCCGATGTGCACCCTCGGGCCCCCAGCGACGGCGAGCGCGAAGAGTCACAAGTTCCACATCGAGGAGCGCAAGGACGGGACGGGGGTCGCGAACGCGGGCTCGTTCCGGAACATGAAGGAGTCGCTCATCGGGCGGGTCCACGGGTCCGGGCGCGCGTGGGCGTTCCGCGCGCGCTCGCACGAGGACATGATGGAGTGGTGGAACGACGTGCGGATGCTCTGCGCGCGCTACCTCGTCGCGAGCGAGCAGATGGAGCGCTCCGGGCCCGTGCACGCCGCCGTGCGCGCGGTCGGCTACACGAGCGAGGAGGAGGGCGAGGAGGAGTCGGAGGAGGAGGGCTCGAGCGTCGAGGAGGAGCGCGAGGACGAGGACGAGGCCGCGTACGTCGAGGCGAGGGAGCGCGAGGAGGCGGGCCGCCCGCCCGAGTATACGCATGGCCCGCCCGCGCAGGGTATGGAGTATGGGGCGCATGGCTACCCGGTGGGTGTTTTCTGGTTTGTGCGGTGTATGTGTATTCTGACTTTGATGTGTGCGGGCAGGTCGATAAGAAGACGAACGGGCCTCAAGGCGAAGGGGGTGCGAACGTGCCCCGCCGCATGAGCCGCCGCGAGGAGAAGGCTCCCGAGGGCCGCACTGAGCATGCTGCAGCGCCGTCCGGGTCGGGGCCTGCTGCCGACGAGGAGGGTGCCGGCGCGCGCGGGGTCGAGCAAGAGGGGGAGCATGCCGCACCTGCTGGGAACGAGAGCCGATTCACTGAGCAGCTTTGAGCCGTGTTCCGATGTTGGACCTTGTGTACTCGCTGGGATAATGAAAGGATAGGCGGTGTATTTGTATTATAGCCTTTGGCACGCGGTATGTCTGGGATAATGTGGTCTGGCGTGTACTTGACTAATCGTGCACCGAGTGTTCTGAATCTTTGTCTCTTTAGGTAGTTTCAAGTGTCTTCGTACGGTACGATCTCGCGTTGGTGTTAATGACACGCGTCGGGTTTTTCTCCTTATCCGAAAGCTAGAGGGTGTATGTGTGTGGAGTCGAAGGCAATTGGTGGTACCATCGTACCGCAACACAATGTAGGCGGTAAGCTCACGGCTATACTTTACTTGCTTTTACTGACCGGGTACCGTCATCGTTGCGGAACAGGGAAGTTAAAATCGTTAGGGCCCGAGCCCGATTCAGAGGCGGCTCCCCTCCTGGTCATTCAGCACCGTCACCTGAAAGCAACTGATTGGCAAAGGTTAGACAGTAGTCGAGGGCGGCCTATCAGGTTAGTTAACGACGTCTAATACGCCTCAGTTTCCACTCGAGCAGGTACGCGCCAGCGCAGCTTGAAGATGCAGGGTAATTCAAGGCTAAGTATTCGAATGACGAACAAATTGTCAGCTGCGCCGGACGATGACGCCGACACATCGGCCATTTGGAACAACGTCGGTGATATTTCTACCAGGGCGAAGGTCGCATGGTGGTTACGCCGCCCATGGATATGTCAGGAGACCGAATGGTTTACTACCTTGATCACATATCGCAATGGCGAACTGTGTCGTCACTGACGATTGAGCCGCGTCCGTTAGGGCGCCGAGCGACTTGGCACTTCCACTGCTTTCCACTATCGAGGGAACTGCATGTGGTCGTGAAGCAGGTGGGAAGGAAGAGGCCTCGCATGAAGGTGGTAACGGAAGGGAAGAAGTGAAGACCGCGTGGTTCATATAACCCTTACTTTAAACGGCGTTCACGGCTTGGGCGCCTGGGCGGACGTTTGAATATCCCCAAGGTCCGTATCTGCACACAGCAATCTCTATGTCCTATCATCACTATCGTCATCACAGGGACTTGCCAAATGTTTGCTTCCTTCTGACATTCTCATTGACCGTGAGCGCGACGAGCGATGCTTATCTCGGCTAGAACCAGGTAACACCACGCTAACTGCTTGCTTCGTCAAGTCATCAGGCACTTGATTTCCCCATCGTCGACCGCGGGACCTACAAGGGTGGTAATCAGTGGTAATCCTACTTCCAACTTCCCTTTATCACCCGCTTATCGTCTCCGTCCAACAGTGGTTTCCCACACATTATATCCAATAAACCCAGCGGCTCCTGAGGGCAAGATCACAATGCTGGACTCCGTCCATACCCCGCCATGGTCGCGAGGTTGAGCCTGCATAAGACCAAGATTTCGCACTGGACCATATAGGCCATGCTTTCCGGCAGTACTACGTGTGGCCGCCGTCTTACTACCCGCACCGGCAGAGGTACAGTTGCCTGGTTCACGTCGTCACCCCGAACCGCGCCGTTCGATCGTCGGTCCGTCTGAGGCTTGGCTTGCCCACTGACGATGTTCTGGTGAGCGCAACCATGCGAGGCTCAGCCTTGGCATCGAGTCCAATGCATCTCGGGTTCCTTCTGTTGCTTCTCCCAACGCAGCAACTTGCGTCCTCGAGGCCCGAGCTTCGATGCCTCACTTCTGGCCGGGCTAGATGTACAAGACTCTCTGCGGTATATAAAGAGTCCTTGCTGGCGCTGTCCTTTCCTCGCTCACCCGGTCCACTGTCTTACAGTCGCATCGTCCTCCAACGGTCTTCGAAATCATTATGTTCTCCACCTCCGTCCGCGCCGCCCTCCTCGCTCTCGCAGCCTCTGCATCGGTTGCTGCCGCAGCGCCCAGCCTCTCCCTCAAGGTTACCGGCTCCGACGCTGTCGATGGTGTTGAGAACTTCAAGGTTGTGATTACTCTCACCAACACTGGCGACGAGACCGTCAAGCTTCTCAACGACCCCCGCAGTGCTCTGCACACTCTTCCGGCCAACACCTTTGCCATCACCACCGATGACGGCGCGAGCCCCAGCTTCAGCGGGGTGAAGGTCAAGTACTCCCCGAGCAACGCAGCCAAGTTGACGGACGCCTCTGCGTTTACCATCCTTGAGGCCGGCCAGTCTGTGTCGATAACCCACGATCGTAAGTGTCTGCTCAAGTGCCGCTGATCAATCGATTGGTTGTTAATGTCCATCTGCAGTCTCGTCGGCGTACAACTTCACCAGCACCGGCCACAGCAAGTACACCATCGAGGCGTCCAACCTCTTCCACGTCGTCAACGCCGACAACGAGGTCTCCACGATCCGCGCGGATGCCGAAGCGCACATCGCCACCCTCACCGGCGGCCAGCTGGCGGCCACCCGCTCATCAGAAGGCCTCGCCAAACGCGCGACGTTCAACGGCTGCTCGTCCTCCCAGCAGTCCGCGCTGAACACCGCGGCGCCCTCCGCGCAGAGCTACGCCGCGTCCGCGCTCTCGTACCTGCAGAGCCACACGTCCTCGACGATGCGCTACGCGACGTGGTTCGGGACGTACACGAGCTCGCGGCACAGCACCGTGCAGAGCCATTACTCGAACATCAACTCGCACGACTACACGACGTTCACGTACGACTGCACGTGCACCGACTCGGGCACGTACGCGTACGTGTACCCTGACGACTTCGGCCACATCTACTTGTGCGGCGCGTTCTGGGACGCGCCTAACACCGGTACGGACTCGCGCGCGGGTACCCTCATCCATGAGGTACGAGCTTCTCGATTCTGTACGAATAATGTCTTCTAACGATGGATTCGTACGTGGCAGGCGTCTCATTTCACCGCCAACGGCGGCACTCAGGACTACGTGTACGGCCAGAGCAACGCGAAGTCGCTCGCGCGGAGCAACCCCAGCGAGGCGATCTTCAATGCGGACAACCACGAGTACTTCGCGGAGAACAACCCCGCGCAGTCTTAAGATGGGGCTTCCCGTTGATATTCGGTTTTGATGGTGCGCTTTGTACATACAATGGACTATGGATGGTGGATTGTTGTACAAGACGTGTAACACATTCTGCTCTATTATACCCCCATCGTTGCTTGCTACTTGATGTGCGCCGCGCGCGGCCATCCTGAAGGACTCACCAGCTACTCGACTATCGCAAGTTTGAAATACTTCGTCCTTCAACTCACATGCGATAGCGTGTTATATTCATGATCAACATGCAGCTCGATCTTCTGTGCCGCCTTTGAGCGGTCCTCGCGTCCGGTCTCCATCCACACCTCTCTAAACCACCTCCACAGGACTGACTTCGCGATGGTCTGGACTTGCCTGTGTTTTATTTTTCGTCACGGTACGCCCAGCCCTCCATTACTGACGCTCCGTCAGGTAGCGTTCTCCAGCATAGTTCGACTGCAGGCTTCTCCAGCATCGGGCCCCGGCCCGCAACAAGGAGCTGCCCTGGCGCGAGCTAGCAATAGAATGACAAGAGTGCAACACAGCTCTGCCGCAGCCGCCGGATGCAAGATCCCGATGGCATGGATCCCCGGGCCTTCGGTTGTGGCTTAGACGTTGTTGACTACTATCAGAGGTTGAAGAGGTCAGAAGCGAAGCGAGGCTTCGGCGACTGCGAGAATGTCGTATATTCTGGGCGCGACACGGGTTAGGTTCGGCGCAAACTACTCAACACGGGGGGTAAAAGACAACCGAATTCAATGTTTCACGGAGCGAACATTGGGTGGTGGAGGGGACCGTCTACCGTAGGCACCGTCAGACCTTCGAATATGCTCGCATGCGTTTGTAGTTGTGACGGATACTTGTGGAACGTAAAAACATGACCGCACCTATAACCTACTCGAGGCCATTAGTCAATAGGTTTGGTGCGGACGGTGGCGGGGAATGTTGGTTGACTTTGATGCTCACCACCACACGAGGTTATGAAAAGTAAATGCATTCACAATCCAGTACGGACAGCACGGGATAAATCATACAAAGACGAACCAACCACTGAGTTTGGGAAGCTTCGTGCAGAGCATGTCCCGACCCTGGTAAGGAAAAGCACGCCCTCGCCGTTTCCGACGTTCGCACGGATGGCGTGCGCTCCAGCTAGAGACGGTGTGTCCGTCTGGGACTTACGGTAGACTCCTGCGAGAAAGGACGAGCACGTCGCAGGGGACAATAGTGCGAGTCCGGGAAATGAGTTGAAGAAACGCGGGGCAGGATGCAGAAGAGAATTTATATACGCGCCAGGTGGCGCGTCGGCGTCAATCAGCGCTTCCGGTAACCTCCTGCCTGGATCTGCCGAGTCCATCGTCCTCTCCGACAGCCATCACCAAACCATCACCTCCGTCGAAGCTTGAAGCTTGAACATGGACTCGGAGCACCATCGCTCGCCCCTCGTCTGCGAAATATAGAAACATACGGCCTCATCGTGCTGCGACCCGCTGCAGTTCCACATCGTCCAACGTCCAACCCAAAAGCCCCAGGGTAACGTGAATCTTCTCAGGTTCCATCCCCGCTAGTGCATACATGCTCACAGTACTTTGCAGCTTTCTCCGTGGCTCTCTACTTTTTGCTAGGTAGCGCCAAGCTATTGAATTAGATGTATATTCGGATTCGATTCGGATGCAAGAGCCGATTCTGCAGCCTATCGCTCAATATTCGTCGTCATCGCTATCTCACCGGTGCGTAGTCGATCTCGTCTTCGATTCTCCCAGGAAGATAGGCACCCACAACTCGCGGTGCAAGTTCCTATCCTGTTCGCAAAGTGTTACAGTGCATATCTGGCATACCCACGGGCGGTAGTAGTACACGTCTCTCATGCAGCCTGACCCCGTCTCCCTTGAAACACTAGTACTATCACTACCATCCAGGCCAATTTCTCCACTGGTGCCTTCCTCCGCAGCATTGATCGCTCGATCTCTTCCTTCTGGAGGGTTTCGAGCATGCCGTTACTGCCGCGGGTCCTGCGGAGGAAGGTTCTGTACGGACGATGGTCTAGGCTGCATGCTGAGGCGAGGCTCGCGAGATGATCATCCGTGCCGTCCTGCGAAAGGCTGAATGCAAACGGGGATAGAGAAATAGTGTCCTCACAGACGGGGAATTTGTCCCGTGCCAGTGTGACATCGTTTCGCCCGCACGGAGGCCAAAGCGCTCGACCCGGAGGACAGGCTAGATGTGATCACTTCAGCTGGCGGGGCGTGGATGCACGTCGAGGAGACCACCCATTGAATGACTTGTCGTGGGCGTAGTCCGTACGCCTTTGATTCTGTTGGAGGCTGACAACTCAACAATGCCCGCTGGGTTACGGTCGCCTCACCCACGGGTGTTTAACGTGAGACGTGATTATGATTCCAAGAAATACAAAGAACAGGGCCCTCCGTGCATATCCGGATTCATCCAAATACGATACTAGGCCAAGATGGGTGCGTCGCCCTATCATATTTTTTCAGTGTCCCACAAGGCAATGTTTAAATTCATCTGGACTGGTAGCGACCCCCAGGGCTCCTTCCGGAACCGTCGATGCGCTACACTCAAAGCATTCCCACATGTACCACATATCTTCCTAGTGCGCACCCGAACATCCATATCTCTGCCGAACTGCCCGTTCAGCACATCTGTACCAACGTTGCGACGCAAGCTGTCGCAGGTGGCAGAGAGCAAGGTCCCCAGGGTGTCCACAAAAACCTTCGGCCCCTGTATACTGCACACCCGGGACTTCCTCCCTTCGACAGCGTCGGTCAGCGCTAACAGTAGACGCACGGAGGCCTGCATCAGGCGCGGTTTCGTCTCCAGGCAGCACTCGAGGTCGGCGGGCGAGAGGCGCTCCAGGGACACGCCGTCGCGGCGCACGACGCCCTGGAGGAGCTCTGAGGGCTGCAGCTGGCAGCATCCGTACATGGCGACGGGCACCATGTCGGGCCTGTCGAGGAGGCGAAAGAGGTTGAGCGCCTCTATGGCGTCGCGCGGACAGAGCTCGAGTGGCGACAGCGTCGCGTCGAAGCCCCCTGAGCGGTCCCAGACGTCGAACTTGGTCGTGAAGGTGTGCCGCAGCCTGCGCACGACGGGCTCCAGGAGCTGGTCGAGCTGGTATTTGTGGCTCAGCCGGGCGAGCGCGGCGAGCACGCAAAAGGGGATGGTAGCGTTGGGATTGAGGTGGCTGCCGGTTGATTGGATAGGGGATCCGTCCGCCAGCCTGAGGTCAGTCGTACTCCTGCGGTAGTGGTAGTCAGGAAGGATGCGCGACTCACCTGATGCCGCCGTAGTAGATTGCCCGCAAGAGCTCCCTGAAGTCGTAGCTTGTATCCGTCACACGCACGACTGAACAACCGTCGAACGTGTCGGCCTCGGGCTGGGCCGCGCTGGAATTGCCCCCAGGGGACGGTTGCGGGACGGCGAACAGGTCGCGGAACACTTGGGAATGGAGGGAGAGCACGCTTCTGTGGAAACAGAACGCGGTGTCCTGCACGATGGCGACGATGTTTCCGTCCTCAAACCAGATTGTCGAGTCCCTCTGGACCGAGGTATAGGCTGAGGTCGCGGACGGGTGGTCCACAGCGTTAGCCGTAACTGCAGATGTTTGTTCTTGTCTTGGTTCCGACATATCTTCGTCAACTGGAATTGAGGATTGGGATGACATATGCCGCCGAGCCGACGAGCGAAGAGCGAGCCTGAGCCAGCGAGGACGAGGATGACCAGAGGGGGAAGCAGGCGAGCAAGTAAACACCATCGGTCCTACGCCACTACGGAGTGCTTGCGAGGGCCTTACTTATACGCCTCCTCCAGCAAGAGCATACCGTGACAAAGGGAGGACGGGAAGATATTGGCGAGAACCGTTAAGGCAGTGGCCGCCGGTGGAAGCGCCATATGCGCATCCGTGGGCTCCGACGTAACGCAGAGGGACCTGAAGTGAATGGATCGATTTTCAAAACAGGCGTTCGCAACAACTCACGACGTTCAATATTTGGGGCATGGTGTCGGGAATCGACAGTACACATAAAAGTAGGTGATTAATAGGCCACCAGTGGGTAGTACCAATTGACTTGAAGTATGTCCCTCGCCTCCGAGTTAGAGTTTTCCAAGGAATTGGTGGATTGTTTCCGATATGGTGTAGTGGCCAACATTATCGCCGCTCACGAAATAGCCCGGGGTTCGATTCCCCGTGTCGGAATACGCTCCTTAACTAGGTCGTTTTGCCGACCTCCAGGACATAATCGTTATCCAAAGGGACGTCGAATTCGCCGTACCGAGAGATGTCACTGACACCAGGATGTCACTCACGCTGGATTCCGCATGTCCATAGGATCCATACCTCCCATAATTAATCCTAGAATACTCGTTGAAGACGTGAGGTGGACGGTTAATGGGAAAGATGAAGGGGGAGTATCGATCTGGGCAAACCAAGGGCTGTACTCGAAATCATGGTCAATTTCGTGCCATCCACGTAGTACAAGTCGTAACAAAAGGCCGGTGCGTATCGCGACATGCTAACGGAACTCATACCAGCTAATCTCGGCTGCGTCCATAGTCACGATGCAGCTCGTCCCACAACGCAGCCCGAATCATTTTTTCGAGATCCCGTAGCGTGTTCACGCATTTCCCACACACCTTGAGGTCCCGCCCCGCCTCCTCGATCCTGTCCCTCAGCATCCTCCCCAATGGGTCCTCAGCCCGCGCCTCCCTCCGAAACCACTTCCACGGAACGGACTTCTCGAACGCATTGAAGCATTTGCATTTCTTCTTGTCCGCGTGCGGCGACCCTTGGCCACTGCGGTACAGCTCCTCGGTCATCGCCGTCGCCTTCTCGCCCAGCGTCTCCCGCAGCTTCCAGCACAGCACTACGTCGTCGACGCTGAGCCGCTCGAGTGTCTCGTCTGCACGGCGATGGCCGCGTAGGAGCTCGTTCGGCGCGAGCTGGCAGCACAGGTAGAGTGCGGTGGGGAGCATGTCGACGCCCCCGCTGGCGCTGCCGAGAGCGCGGAAGAGGTTGACAGCCTCGACGGCATCCTGAGGGCGGACGCGCTTGGCGGTGGTGCGGACGTCTTGGGTTGCTTCCCAAATATCGAAGGTGGGAGGGAAGAGCTGTTGAAGGCGGAGGGTGGCTTCGGAGAGGACAACAGGAACGGAGTACTTGTGTGCGAGACGAGTCGCCGCTGCGAGATCCGCGAAGTCGTCGGGGCGGGTGTATTTCAGGTAGCTAAGAGGGTAAGGATGAAGGGAGATGAACGAAAGCATGCAGACGAGCGTGGATGGCCGATTCTGCACTCACTCAAAGCCATCATAAAAGATGCGGAGGAGGTGCCCAAAGTCGTGCGCGGAGTCGGACACATGGACCACGACGCTCCCTTCGATCTTGTGTTCCGCGTCGAGTACTGCACTGAGTTGGTCCGCGAGTGCCTCCGAGTCCCTGGAGTCGTCAAGGAGCTTTACGAAAGCAGTGGAGTGCCGAGAGAGGATGCCCTTGTGCACCCGGAAGCCGGATTCCTGGGCAACGACGACGATGTTGCCATCCTCGAACCACAAAGATGGAACGCGTTCAAACTGAACATTGGATGCCTCGGGAGGCTCGATTTTGGTGTCGACTGAAGATGTGTCAGAGGCGTCGATGGATTTCGAAGGTCCCGATTCTGCACAGTTTGTCATTTTCGCGGTACGAAGATGCTGTCGGGAACCCTTCGAAGACCGCTTCTTAGCAGAGTGGATGGTCGAAGGCATACCTGTCTGCGACAAGGACTGGTCGAAATGCTCTGTGAAGCTCAGTACTACTTGAACTACCGCAGCACGCGTGAGGAGCTCGTTTAAAGTTCAAACCTTACGCTGTCTGCATCTTCGATTACGGCAGATTCCCCGTAGATGCAGGCTATTTGGAAAACACCCGCCACCTGTCATCGACAAATGTACATCCTTAACGAAGATGAAGATAACATGGATCCATGACAGCGTGTCATGCAATAAGGGCAGAGCACTGCACGAGCGAAACTTGAGACGAGCGTCGAGCATGATGTGCAAAGCCACAGCTCTCTTCGTGACAACAGTACAACGACGATTTCAGGGGATACAGAGTGGATCAACAGGCTTCCTGTCCCGAGGCATCCGCTGACGACGTCAGCACTGGTAGCCATGAAGAACGCGTGCCGCACTCACCCGGGTCATCATTCCGTCTTGGCATAGATTCAAACACCGTGACCGAGAGGGACCCGAAGTGAATGGATCTCAATGTTAGAAACAGACATTCGCAATAATCCACGGTGTCCAATATTTGGGGCATTGTGTTGGGAGAAGTCTTCGTTTCACTGTTGTCTGCATTCAAACGGTGATCAAAACCCGATACATGGTTCGACGTGGTTATTGATTGGCTCACTACGGTTAATCTTGGCTATGTCCATAGTCACGATGTAATTCGCCCCATAATGCAACTCGAAGGCCCTTCTCGCGCTCCCGCAGTGTGCTCAAACACGTATCACACGCATTGAATTTCCGCTTCGCCCAGTTGATCTTGTCCCTAAGCATCCTCCCCAGCGGATCCGAGCCCCGCCCCTCAGTGAACCATCTCCACAGCACGGAATTATCCAAGGATTTGAAGCACTTGCATTTCTTCTTGTCACCGTAGGCCAACCACGAGCCGCTGCAACACAGCTGCTCCACTATTGCCGCCGTCTCATCGGCTAGGGTCTGCTGGAGCTTCCAGCAGAGCTCGATGTCGTCAATCGTGAGCCTTTCTAGCACCCCATCTGCGCGGCAATGTCCACGGAGAAGTTCGCCGGGCGATAGCTGGCTGCAGAGATATAGCGCGACGGGGAGCATGATGTGGGCCCCGTCTGCGCCGGCGAGCGCACGGAAGAGGTTGACGGCCTCGATAGTATCCTGGGGTCGGACGCGCTCAGCAGCGGCACGAACATCGTCGGTGGATTCCCAGATATCGAATGTGGGAGGGAAGAGCTCCTGGAGACGGAGGGTCGCTTCGGAGAGGACGACGGGGACGGTGTACTTGTGTGCGAGGCGAGCCGCTGCTGCGAGGTCGGCGAAGTCGTCAGGGCGGGTGTGTTGTAGGTAACTGGGAAAGTAATGATGAGGGGGAGGATGAGTCCGCGCCGGCGAGCGTAGGGAGCTAGCTCTGCACTCAATCGAAGCCATCATAGAAGATGCGGAGGAGGTGCCCAAGGTCGCGCGAGGAGTCGGAGACATGGATGACTGCGATCCCGTTATTCATGTAGATTACGATGCCCAGGTGGTCCGCGAGTGCCTGCCAGTCGCTGGAGTCGTCGAGGAGCTTTACGAAAGCGGCGGAGTGCCGGGACAGGACGCCCTTGTGCACCCGGAAGCCGGATCGCTGGGCAACGATGACGACGTTGCCATCCTCGAACCACAAAGATGGAACGCGTTCAAACTGGACATCGGGCACCTCGGGAGGGTCGATCTTGGTGTCGACTGAGGATGCGTCGGAGACATCGACAGGTTTCGAGAATTCTGCTTCTGTACAGTTCGTCATTTGCGCAGTATCGTGGTCGAAAACGCTTCGACGACTACTGCAGCTCTTAGTAGAGTGCATTGCGGAATGTAAATTGCTGGGGGCGTACCTGCCTGGGACAAGGACTGGTCGAAGTGCTCTGCAAAGCTCAATGCTACTCGAAGTGCCGCAGCACGCGCGGCGGTCCGTTTAAAGTTCAAACCTTACGCCGTATGTGTCTCCAGTTACGGCAGCTTCCCAATAGACTGCCGATGATGACTTTGAGCACCAGTCTACTGACGTGCAGGCTTTTCGGCAAACAGACAAGTTTGTAGTCGTTGCCCTTAGGGAAGAGGCACGCCTTGACCATGGCTCGACGATCACGATGCTTCGGTTTGATAACCGTGGCGTTTAGGTACCCGTTGTGGACAAATCGGAGGGAATACGCGTTCTTAACGAAGATAACACGGATCCAGATCAGCCCGTTATACAAGGTGGGGGAGGGCGCTGCACGAGCCAAACTTGAAGCGAGCGTCTGAGAACATGATGGCGTGGGCGCGGGCGATTCACAAGTAGGGAAGTCGTTTCGATGGGGTGGGAGGACCTGAGGAAAAACCCCTGCGCCCATGACCGAGCGGTTTCATTCGTGCAGAAAACTTTGATACATCGTCCAGTGCAAAGCCGTGTCAGGGCATACGCAGTGGATCAATACGTTTCCTCTGTCCAAAGACGTCAATCAGTGATATCAGCATTGGCAGCCATGAAGAATAAACGCTGCACTCACCCGGGTGATCGTCCCGTCTTGGCATACATTCGAACATCCTCACTGGGAGTCCCACCCCTCCAATCCCTCGAGTGCGAAGTACTCCGGGAAGCACTTGTGCGTCTTGAC
The DNA here is from genome assembly GCA_000338015.2 of Ganoderma multipileum BCRC 37180. NCBI lineage: Eukaryota > Fungi > Basidiomycota > Agaricomycetes > Polyporales > Polyporaceae > Ganoderma > Ganoderma multipileum. The sequence goes on along the minus strand of BACB01000484.1, from coordinate 10,266 downwards.
ACATTCCTTCTCCAAGGCTCTATGCCAGCCCTCACGACAGGCAGCACAGAACGGTTTGTCGGTCTAAAACACTATGGGCGGCACCTCCACTCTGCGGTCTACCCTGACTAGCAAGTCGGACGGGGACGAAACGCGTGTCTGCCTCATGTCCTCGACATACTTGTGGAGCAATGCGCCTCGCTTCTTCTGGCAGTCGGAACAGAGCGACGGCGTCACTGAGCTACGATCGTCCAGGGTGCATAACACACCCGTGTGGTATTCCATCGCGAGGGTGGGGAGTGTCCCTACGCACCGCGCGAAGTCTTCGTCGGAAAGCTTCTCGTGAACGCCGTCAGCGCGCGTGACCCCGTTGCACAGCTGAGCGGGATCCATGAGGCAGCATAGGTACAGCGTGACGGGGAGGATGAGCGGTTTCTCGATGAGGTGGGCCAGGTTGACGACTTCGATGGCGCCTCCGGCGTCGAAGGTGATGCCGCATTGCTTTTGGCCCAGCGCCCATCGCTCCTTCCAAGAGAGGGTGGCGGCGTCGATCCAGTGGCCGGGACCTGGGATGAGGAGGTTCGCAAGGCGGTCTGACGCTATCTCGATGATCTCCGGGGCCTGATACTTGTGCGCGATGCGAACGATGGAGGCGATCGTCGCGAACGGCAGAGCGGATTGTCTCGATAGCCTAACGTTCATAGGTCAGCACGATGGCTAGAAGAAGTGTCAAAGCGACCGCTCACAAGAGACCAGGCGTGAAGACTGTACGCAAGAAATGGCCCATCTCGACGGGGGAATCTGGGACGTGGACGACGGGACAGTTGTCGATCGTTTCCCCTGGATCGGGCTTGAACTGGAAAGTGTCCTGAAAGACGGCCGACATCCGTCCCAGCAGCCCTTTATACACTCGGAACGCAGTGGTTGACTTGGCCACGATGACGACGTTCCCATCCTCGAACCATAGATCGAGGTCTCTCTGAACGTCGTTTGCCATCATAGGTGCGCTGGTAAGCGTATCCCTGTCAGCAACGAGGCCAGCAATGCAACCATGTTGGCTGACTCACGTTGGATAACTTGGTGGTGTGGAAGTGTAAAGCGGGGGGGATAGGGGAAAGTGCTGTCGCGTCAGTAGCTGAATAGGAGATGCCCACCCTGAGCTCAAAAGTGGCGAAAGACTCCGTGGTCTCAAACGCCACACTAGCAACTCTCCTCTAGCGCATCGCGCAAAACCGCATGAGTGCTGTACGTCCTCCACAGTCCAAGTACGCGAGCAGTATCTGAGAGCAACGGGCATATATCGCCGTGAGGCACGGCACGGTCGAGATACATATTCCGATTATAGAGGTCTAGAGTTGCCCAAAAGCGAGCGCAACAGATCTATTGAATGTTGTAACCGATAAGACTTCTGCGACCAACGATTTCGCCAATCTACACGCAAAAGCCATTAGCACCTCAAGACAACGCGGAACGACACGGGCTTACCTTAAAGATACCATACGCCTCGAGCGCATAAATGCCAACCCTCGTCAGGTCGCCTGACCGCAGAAGCTCGCGGTAATATTGCAGGTTCGTTGCACGTGCCCACAGTGACGAGTACACGGAAGTGAACGCGGAGAGGGAAGGAGGCTGAAGGCGCTCCGCGATGTAAACCTGTTTGAGGACCTCCCGGAAGACAGCAAAGTTGTACGTCAAGGGTTCACGGTATGCTAGAGACATGCGGAGTCAGTCCGCGTCGTTCAGATGTGGTGCCTCTTCCACGTTATATCAAAGCATTCTGCATGGGCCGCCTGCAAGGCGGTATGCCTGAAGCCAGCGCAGAGATACCGCCGAAAGCACGCGAGACGAAAACACCACGTACCTCCGAGCATAGTGCCCGCCTTCTCTCCCACAGGACCAAGGAACTTCCTGCCGGCCTCAAATGCCTGGCCCAAGCCCTTCTGGATGGACGAGAGGGCGTCTTGAGCCTTTTTCTGGAGCTCCTCCGAGCTGGGCGTCGACGACGCGAAGCGTTGCTGCTGGTGCAAACGAGGGTGGGACTGGGGGACGCGGCGAGGACGGAGGGCCTGCGCCAGGCGGGCGGACACTAGGCGCACCATGGCGGAGAGAGCGCGAGGACGAGGGAGTGGGGTGGTGGTCGCTGTTGAGAATGACGGGGCCGTCGGCCAGGACAGTGACGACCTCTCCCGACCGCCATTTTACTCACGCTCGGCCGCTTCCGGAACATCCCCCTGTTCTGGTTAGGGTTTCCCTCCGTCTCGGCCCTTCTTTCCACCTTCCGCCCACCATCCGTTCTAGACACCCCCCTGTGGAAAAAAGACAAAAACATAACTGCTGAACAGTTTCTCGATATGAGGTGCAAACTAACCGTGGTGTCTCCTGTTCTGGTTGGCTCCGAGACCTTGACATAGGAATGAAGAACAGACGCCGCGCTCGGATGCCGTTCCGGATCCTGTTACACGCTTCCTCCTTCCACCACCATGGCCGCAAGCACTTTCTCCATACACGCAGAGGACAAGACTAAGCTGATAAAAGCTGCATTCGAAGGTAAGCTTTCCGCCACTGCTTCAGGATCGTACACCTCGACTGAACTCCGCATCACCGTGCTAGCCAAGGAGTTCGCATACTCCAGATACTCCAATTTCCGGGTCGGCGCAGCCCTCCTCACAACTACTAGTGAGGTCATCAAGGGGGCGAACATTGAGAATGCATCATATGGCAAGTCTCTCGTTCATCCTAACGGTATCATTATCCCTGATCACCGCGGATAGGCGGGACGATCTGTGCGGAAAGAACCGCCTTCGTCAAAGCTGTGGTACGTGAACGATATACCAACCCACATAGCCCGAAGAAATAACAGATACGGACCAGAGCGAGGGCAAACGCTCCTTCACTGCACTGGCGGTCGTCACGTATGATCTACTACTACATCTATGTGTCTGTACCAGGCTAAAACGACCGGACAGTGATGTTGCGTCCGCGATCTCGCCCTGTGGCCTGTGTCGCCAAGTAATCCGCGAGTTCTGTGCACAGCAGATGCCGATCCTCCTCATCCCTAGCGACTACGAGAAGCGATTGGCTAAGGGAGAGCCTGACGGTGGCGTCAAGGAGACTAGCATCGCGGCACTGCTCCCTGATAGCTTCGGTCCGGAGGACTTGGAGCGTCCACGGCCGGGAGCTCAGTGAAGAACGACTCGGAACCAAGAATGTAATATGGATAGCTGATGGTGAGTTTGCTCACCTGCATGACCGTCACCAACGACTGAGGCACCGCTGCAACAGTAGTCAGTAGCCTTTGTGTAACACTAGCGCCCCACTAACAGAACGCCCGCCCTCGTGGCCATGTGGCAAAATCTCGAATACTATAATTCCCTCGGTTGTATCAGAGGTGCCTTGTAGCAAATCATCCACCTCGACCACATCTAGCCCAGGTGTTCGGTACTCACCTACTGACTAATTTGTCTTCAGGATTCGCTTTCTTGGCGGTTATGCGTACTGCCAGTGGCGGACACAAGCATCCCACGAGATCACTACAACAGTGCGGATTGTGGACGGTGAGGCTAGCGAGTATAAATCAGCACCAGTGCCGAACTTCGGTCTGTCCCGTCTCCGTCCCCATTATGAACATGGCGGCTGATCGGCGTAGAAACTACGAAGCCTACAGCCTAGGCGAAGTCTTAGGTAAGAAAGACGGCCTTAAATACCAACTGACACTAATCCTGGTACTCGTTCCACCGTGTTGCAGGACCCCGGTCGGCGATTGCAGACTGCACGTAAACCTCTCTGCCACGTCGTCGCCTGACTCACCCTCGGGCTCACCCCGAGGAGAGTTTAACGCCTTGCGTTCTACACTCACCAGCTTCTGGGTCGGCCACTGAGACGATGACCGAGTCGCTTATGGATCCCGCAGTTGCGTTGAATGACCTGACGCGTCGCAGGCGCATGTTCCCTCAGTCGGTCCTGGCATGGGCCCAACCGCGACTCCGATTAGTAATTGGTGGCACTACGGATCGAGCCTCATTGGTGCACCCAGTGTTAAACTCACTTTGAGGTGAGATATCATTTCAAACTCGGTGGTTAGAGGTTGTGTGGGAGAGCTGTTTAAGCAGGAAAATGTAGGTCCCACACGGCGCGCGCAGACATCCTGGTTCCTAGTTTGTAAGCCCGAGCTCATCCCATTCCTTTGTCCAGGTCCAGATCTCATCACGATCGTGGTGGTCCAACTGGCATCCAGTGGCGGTCCAGCGGCTGCGTTGTATATAAGTGTGGGTAGGCCCAACGTCCAAGATCCGTCAGCACTCGCATTCTCCTCCCAAGGCAACCTCTCGCAACTATCACGCCCGCATCTTCGTACCGATGTCTCCCGCCCACCACTTCACTCTTTACACTTCGAAGGGTCTCGCGCCCAATGGATGGTGCGTTTCCGTTCACATGTCATTCACCGTGACGATCGACGCTAACAGCTATGTATCCACAGGAAGGTCATGATCGTGCTCGAGGAGCTCGGGCTCGACTATCAGCCGATCTACCTCGAGCTCAGCAAGAACGAGCACAAGGGCGAAGAGCACACCAAGCACAACCCCAACGGCCGCATCCCGACCCTCATCGACCACAAGAACGGCGACCTCACCGTCTGGTGAGTCCCGCTCTAACCCGCACCCTTTTTTCCCCTTGATCGGGGTCGACGGTCGCGACTGGCTCTAACGCGCACCGCAGGGAGTCCGACGCGATCCTCACCTACCTCGTCGAAAAGTACGACCCGACGCACAAGATCTCCTTCGAGCGCCCCGAGGACAAGATCCACCAGCTCCAGTGGCTCTTCTTCCAGGCCTCCGGCCAGGGGTGCGTCATCTCTCTCTCCCTCTCTCTCTCTTCCCTTACCTCCCCATCCCCATCCCATCCCGTGGCCGCGTCACTAACGTCTCTCTCCAGCCCGTACTTCGGCCAGGCGGGGTGGTTCCTGTTCCTCGCGAGCGAGAAGGTCCCGAGCGCGATCGAGCGGTACCGGAACGAGGTCCGGCGCGTCCTCGGCGTGCTCGACAAGGTCCTCTCTGCGCGGCCGTACCTCGTCGGCGGCAAGGCGAGCGTCGCGGACCTCTCTTTCATCACGTACGTCGTCCCCGTCTTTCTCTTTCTACCATCCCGCTCGTCCTCTTCCGTTGCTGCTGCGTGGTACTGACGATGCCGGGATCGGAACAGGTGGAACGAGGTCGCGATTACCAGGGTGTTGAACGGCGTCGATGGGTTCGACCTCGAGAAGGACTTCCCGTCGGTGTATAGGTGGCACAACGACCTCATTCGCCGTCCCGCTGTCGAGAAGGTTGTCGCTATGTGGCGTGCTACACAACAAGCTTAGGCGCGCCCGATTCGGTGCTGGCGCTGGGATGTGGATGGTCAGACGAGTTTGTCCGCGTCGCCGGCGCTGTACCGAGCCTCCTCGTCGCAAGTCTCGATATGTACAAGTCGTCCACGATGTGATCTGCCATACAATGCCATTGGACCAAGCGGTTCGCTCGAAACGTGGGCTTCAAACTTCTCTTCCCTACCGGTGTTAGTGCGTACATTTGCTGCTGCCCACAGCAGTTGGTCTCCTCCAAGTGCGCCGCGATGGTCGATTGCAGTTGAGATTACAACAGGCAGCTAGTCTTTCGAGTATGTCGTCTAATGATCCATGCTTCTGATCTCGTTTGATGGCCTGTACTGCATTTACAGCCGCTGTGTGCTAGTGACTACAGCCAGCCGACTTAACGTCTATGATGCTCAGCACTTTCACCATCCAGAACGTCGGTCTGCGTCGGAAGTTGATGCCCTTCCGAGGCAACGTGACGAAGGGGTGCATATGAGCCACCCCGCGAAATTACTTCAGTTCGCTTCTTGAGCATACAGTACGAGACGCCTCAAGGACCCAATCCTTGCCGCTTTCCACCGCGTAGATCGGGGCTACACCCGTTAGTTTATGGTCAGTTATCCTCATTCAAGTCATTTACGCTTCTCTGACTGAGTTCGTCCAACAGAAACGACGTAGCTCACCGACGGCCTTGACGTTATCCGGGGATATGACGCCCCGAGGCAGCCCTCCGTTACCTGCAAACACCGCACGCAATTCTGTAAGTAGTTCTCTTCGATATTTTCCGGTCGTGGACGCTGACTAACATCAACGAGAGTGCGTTTTTGTATTCGAGCGTTCCGAGCGCATGATACCAGTTCCGCCGTGACCGCACAAGCTTTCTACGTCCATATTCTCGCAGTCCTCTCGCAATTCCTTAAGTTCTGCCCAGTATGCACCGGCTATCCAGCCGTCTTCCGCAGGGCCCTCTCCTCATGACCTCATCCTACCACACGCTGCCACCTCGTGTAGAAGACACTCGTCGCCTGATATTAGGCCGTACATTAGTCGCGTGTCAATGGGCGAGCTTCGACATTCATTTGCCAGTGTTAGGAAGCTAATCAACGTTTGAGAGTACGAACAGGGTCGAACATATGCCACAGACACCGTGCGGCGAGAGAGAGCCGTTCCGATCCTAGTCCCACTTATGAGTAGGCGCGCTGAAGGCCCGTGATCATTCGGAGGCAAGCTCCGTAGTGCAATGAACGAAGAATCATGGTCATCAGGTATGTAACGCTCGCGCGGTGGATGCAATAAATAGATATGGCGAAGTCATCTGCGTAGAACCGTCGCAGGTTCGCCCGGTAGAAGGAGAGAAGGGGCGAAGAGGGGGCATTCTCGGACGCCTCGGGCCAATCGCTGTCTGTGACGAGTCGAGCCTACGTACTGCCTGATTCTGATTTCCGGAACATGTGCACGACAAACGCCGAGCGTGACCGGCACATCCCATGGATAGTACTTTCCAGAAGTCAGAACCGTCCGCAAATCACGGTACTGGCAACTTCCAGATGACTGGAGACGCCTCGCCGTCAGCGCGGCGATTCGGCCGTTAAGTTCGTCTCGTCGGCACGTTCCACGAAAGCATGCCAATTCTGTCCTTTGCCTTCATGGTACCCCGGTAAGGAAGGTCGAAATCCCGCATCAGGAAAAACCTCATTCTATAATGAGGTATCAATTATAATAACCGGGCACTCACCGAAACTAACTGAAACTATTCGCTGTGAAACCTCGTCCACCGGCATGATACAACTCCTGTCGTGGTATTACATGCCCTATAGCCACTTTTGGGAACTTCGAGCCTGGGGGCGGAGCGGAAAGTGGGTTTTCTTGTCCAGGCAGCAAGGCGCGTTTCTTCCAAGTCCTCTCTGCCCGGCCCTAAATATGGGCGTCTACGTGCAAACGCGCCGCAGTATGGCTTCCGACTCTTCCGACTCCTGCCGCTGCGTAGCGCTTTCGTTCTTCATCTTCATCTTCCATCCCCCTCAGTCCCATCTTGACACAGTTGCCGACGTTTCTTTCAAACATGCTAGTCCGCTGTTCTACTTACTGGGTCTAGGGTGTACCTTTTTTTCTACCTAGTTCCAACGTCTGAAGGCTCGGTCTGCATTGGCGTACTCAGTATTAGGCTGTATGACGTGGCGATTTTGTGGACCAGTCCTCGGGTAAGTTCAGTCATCTGTTTCCATCATATCATTGACAACGCTGAATCTGATGCCCGAGAAGGATGTGCGACTACCTCCTCGCCTTTTCATTTACATTCAGCCCGCGCCGCGCCGATGTCGTCCTCCATAGTGCGCCTAATAGCGGGCGCAATAGCGGGCGCAATAGCCTTTCTCCCTAGACTCTCTTCACTTCAGTACCATGGTATGTTCTGTAACTCGTCTCTCTTTGTTCTCGTGCTCGCTCTTGAACTGACTGCTGTCCCTGATATACCCCTTGACCTGTCTCTCCGCGACTATGCGCCTGTCCGCCGGCGCCTCGTGGCGCACGCACACGAGCACCTTCATAGACATCACGCTGGACCTCTCAGGCCCCGACTTCAGCCACAACACGGGCACCCTCAAGTTGGCCTTCTATGACGCGTTCGTGCCCATCCAGCGCGGCCTCTTCAACGCGCGCTTTCGCTATCCCTCCGGTTCTCGTTTAGCGGGAATATGGTCCCACCCCCTGAACTGGCGCCATCCCGGCGCGCTGTCCACGGACTGCGCGGTGTGTTCATCTCTCAGGTATGTCTGTTGCTTACTTTTGCATGTATTGCTTCTCGTATGTGAGCGTGAGTGACTGCCTCTCTTGGCTTTGATGCTGTCTCGCTAATCGGCGTCTTCGACAGCTTTTTCATCGTGGCTTCCTTGCTGTTGGGTTAGATAAGAGAAGTTGGAGTTCGATTGGCGTAGGAGACGTGACTGTGGGTAGCGTGTAGTAGAGTAGTAGCGTAGCTGCATTGTCATACGTGGACGTTCACGGCTTTAATATATCGTTTCTACTTACCTCAGTCTTCGTGTGCCATGAATTGGTGTAATTGCTGGTTATGATGGAATATTGTCGCTTTTGAGTACATAATTATGCCTCATTTATTTCTCGCTTTCGCCGGACCTTGATCATTAGACTCGGATTGTACTAATCCACTAATTCCGCTTATTAGACATTATCATCCCTCATTATAGACAGAGGTTTTTCCTGATGCGCACGAAGGACCCTTGGCACGAGCAACTTCGATGTGCGGCCGCAAAGCGGTAAAGTCCATACGGAAACAGCTAGCTGCTGCGCGCGGGACATCGCAGCTCCGTGACGCTCCCCCAAGCTCGAAGAATGACGGATGGGACACGTGCGATTAGAGTGCGATGACGCGATGACCCCGTTTATGAAGCATCGCGCGAGCCTCGAGGACTGAGCGTACACTGCGTCGACGGAGGAAGCCAATGATCAATCGACTGCGCACGGAATTCGAAGAGCAGCCTGCTGGCTGCATTGAATGCGGGTGACGCGGTTGGACGGAGGTCCCGCGATGTGAGCCTGTTGTACGTCCCGAGAGCTGCATGTACCAATCCGGCGCACACGTACCCGGAACAGGTGAGCGAGAGCGAAAACACCTGCGTAATGTGACCGGTATGCCAGATGGATGAGTGTTCCACTGCAAACACGCCACGACCGTTACTACTAGGAAGCGCGTCCGTGAGAGAAGAACCTCGCGCGATCCAAGGTTGTTCTCTCCCGGACACGGAGACACGCGGGGTATTGAAGCATAAGGACTCACTACTCGGTACGTACGCAGCCTGCGTCCAACGCTGTACAACCCCGGAGGTTTGAAAATGCCAATCCAAGTATCAGCGCTGCGACTAACAAACCACACAAGTTCTAGCTCCTTGTTCGCAGCACAAGCGCGACGTTTCGCGCCTCGCCGTTAACGTTTACGATAGCACCGCGCTCGCCCAGCGAGCGTATCTTGCACCACAGTTTAGCATCGCACGGGGTAACCTCCCGGTGGATAGCCTCGATCAACCCGAGGAATCGACGCGCGACGGGATGCTTTGAGCGCAGGTGACTGATAAACGCGTCACAGAATACGTAAAAAAGGTTCCTACTCACCAGCTTACTCCAGTGTCTTCCGTGGAACTTTTGTTCGCTCGTAGGGTGGGGTCAAGTGGAGTTCACGATGTCCGCTGACGTTGAAACCGTTTGGATCGTCTCGAGCGCTAGTGCTAGAGCTCAAGATCAGGCTCAACGAAGTGCGCGCAAGTCGCGACCCGGAGATCGGGGCGCACGAAAACAAAGGATATTCCCCGGAACAAACCCTTGAATCCCGAAGCCCAAAGTCAGGCTGCCACTCGACCTTGAACTAGCGACCTCGCGATCGTCGCGCGTCGCGCGCCACAAGCCCGCTCTCCGGCCGCTGCGTCGTTCGCGATCCGGCTTTAGGGAGCCGGTGGGGTGCGATTGTGTGTCCTAGTGTTACACTGTGTAAGTGTCCGCTGGATCGCTCCGCGCGTCGCGCCAGTCGGTGTACGCTCCTCGAATAGCCAGGGAGAGTTGGGTTGGCTGATGCGATACGTGCTCAGAGGCAGAGACCAGCGCCTGAATAACATTGACCAACGTGCTAGTAAGTCTTCTCGAAGTAATGACTATCCAGAAGACGCACAAGGGAGCAGGGAGCAGGTCAGGAGGCGCCGAGCACCTAACCGCGTCCCGCCGCATCGTCATAAGCAGGTCATTGTGGAATATTTGACGCTACCTCCAAGCTAGAACGTCAGGTCATAAAGCGTAAAGCGGTTCCTCTCCGCCAGAGCCGTTAGGTCGACTGGATGGGGATGGGGAACCGCAGCCGCGGGGGAGGTTCGCGTGCTAGGCCATAACGAACGTAGGCTTGCGCAGACTCCGGACGCTCGTCGCGCTCTCCCGTGCCC
>BACB01000483.1:0-10195 GCA_000338015.2 Ganoderma multipileum BCRC 37180 | reverse complement strand
CGTAGGCGTTACAGAATCGGAGGTGGGAGGAAGACCGGATAAAAGAGGCAAAGCAATTATGTTCGGCGTCCGGGACCGGCGGCTAAAAAGGAAACACCGAAACAGCTGAAAGTTACGCGGAAGGTTCGTACAACGTCACCGTTTCTGATTGCGGTCAATTGGAGGCAGTCCCGACTTCCTGCGCTGGTGTGTGGCTGGCCATTAGCGTGTCCCCGGCGATTCGCACGCAGAGAAGGAGGGAGAGAATCGATGATGCTGTGGATGACGCAGGTGTGACCGTCACTGACGCGAAAGTGCTGAAACGGGAGCGACGTCGACTGTGTCCGTGTGATCTGATGCTATCAGAAGATATCGAGGGTGCGAACTTTACCGACACGTCTTCGGCGGCTCTTGTCGACACCCAGCGCTCGCACTCAGCCCAGCAGCGACGCTCCATGTCTCTGTGGGACGAACATAGGAATGGATCGTCGATGTGTGCGCACGGTAAGTATCAGATATGGGTAGAAATGTGCACAAACTCACACTGGAGCGAACGGGTGAATCGAATGCCGGGGATTACAAGGGTGGCGGAGGAGGCTTGGCCTTGTCGTGGTCGATCTGGGGGAAGGATCGGAGATGCGAGATAGGACTTGGTCAAAATGGTAAGATGCTGATGGAAGAAGAATTCCCTCCTCGGTTGCTATGCAGTGTCAGTCTTCTCGCCCAAACGTCGTTTGGGGGGATTCACAGCATCATCATAAGACACCGTGCGCATAAATAGGCCGCCTGCTGCGCACAGATCGCGCTAACCGGGGACGCGCGGTCGTCTTCTTGTCAGCATCTGAGTCCTCCGCAGCACCTCCTCGAGCATTTCTCAGCGGTGTGGCCGTCGAGGGCTCGGTGAGTTTGAGTGCGGCCAGAAGCGACAGCGTTTTAGACTCACGTCAGGGGCTCGAAGAAGGCTGCGTGCAAGGAATGGACGAGCATCGACAAACGCGAGAATTGGGCCGAAACGGCCTCGAAAAGGAAGCGATGACGCAGCTATGATTCATCTCCGACATGATCTCCCCAGAGTGCTTATGACGTCGCATGCTCCACAACGTCTGCACGCTCCACCCCCAATTTCCTCCCCCAAGCCTTCCGCGTCCCCCGCTCACGGACGCTGTGGCCGGGGTTGTAGGACGGAATGAAATGATAAAAACATAAGAGACTAGTACACGGACGCCGAGATGCAGAGAGCGCGGAAGGAAATGTAAAACCCGGAGGCTGGGAAAGATGACGTCAGAGTCTCACGGGTGATTAATGTGTGACAAGGATTGAGCAGGGAATGGTCGGTATTGGCTGCAATGTCCCGCTCTTAACTTTCCTCCACCAACACCACCCGTATCCTCCTTCCACCACCGTCCAACACCACACCATGGCTGGCGACCACAAGGTCTGTCCCGCCTTCCTCCCCGTCCCCGACATCGTCCCCGACAGCTAACCTCTCTCCCCCAGTGTCCTGTATGCCAGTCTACCTTCACCCGACCACAACATGTCGCCCGACACATGCGCTCTCGTGGGTCTCTCTTCCCAGCGCCTCCCTCCCAAGTGGGGCGCGCCCCACCTCTTCTCGATCCCACCCATCGCTTACCACCCCTTTCCTTCCAGACACTGGAGACCGGCCATACAAGTGCCAACATTGCGGCGATCAGTTCGCTAGAAGGTGCGTTTACGTCCTAGGTCCACCACTCCACTCTCGTCTTACACAATCCTACTGCGTAAAGTGACCTGCTCTCAAGACACATTAACAAGTGTCATGCTTCCGAAAAGCCCCCAACGACCACTGCGCCCTCAAGACGAAAGGGCACCGCCGCCGCCTCAAGAGCCACCACCTCGAAGCAGGCTTGTGATCAGTGTGTAACGTCTAGTCTTCCCTGCGACGGAGCCAATCCTTGCTGTGCGTCCCGATATTCCTTTGCATTTCTTTCCTCCTCTTGACTCGCCCATTCCCTTATCAGCCAAATGCGTCCAACGAAAATGCCGATGCACATACGTCAAGTTTCACAGACAAACGGCACCCTCTGGTCCTGGCCACCCCGTCCCTCCCACTATGCCTCCTCCGGGTCACGGCCGACACTCGATCTCATTGGGTGCGCCTCGGCTCCCCGACGACTTCCTCCTCGCCCCGCCTCCCGGGACGATGGCGCTGTCCTCGATGTATGCGCCCCACCAATATCCCATACCTCACTCTTCCGCCGTGTATCCTCATGACTTCACGTCTCTACCACCCCTCGCCTCCGCTCTTGCACCGTCGGAGAGTTCCATGCCCCCGATGATGCAGCCTCACCATCGAGAAAACGTCGAGAACCCAGATACTATGGCTCGCTTCCGTGCGCAAGCAGAGCTGCTTAGTAGGGCGGGAGTCATGCCCAATGGTGCCCTTACCCTTGCCCAGCCCGGCCCTGCTGCTGATACCGGTGTTAACCTCCCAGGGCTCTACGCCGCTTCGGGCTCGCAGGAGAGCCACTACGACAACAGATATAACCTGCCTCAATCCGGTCAATGGGATGGATCCCGTCAATTCGCTCAGTCGAAGGATTTTGAGGCGCCGTACGGCCCACGCAGTCAGAGTCATACAACGGTCCCAACGTTCTCTGCGGCGGGTGCTGCCGGCGGCGAACCCTCCTTGCAAACGCACCCGCCGACGACCGGAACCTCTTCGTCTTACGAGGGCGGCAACCCTGCCTCGTATCACCACCATCCAAACCTCCCGGCTCCACCGCCAATGTACCCACACCATTCGTCGGGACCGAGCCAGCACCAGCACTCGCGCTCGGACGACATGAGCAGCGAGGGGGATTTTGGGAGCGACGCCGGTAGCTCCGGCACCGGCCCCAGCCACTCGATCCCCAGCAGCGCGAACTCGAGCACGGTCCACCTGCCCCTGCCAGGGTTCAACAACCTCCGGACGCGGGCGGAGCTGGGCGGCAAAGATGGTGGGGGCTTTCAAGGCCAGAGCCAGAACCAGAACCCGCAGGAAGGCGGCGAGGGCGGCTTTTCGTCGGCCTTCGGGCTGATGAGCCTCGACGACCCCAACGTCCTCGCGGGCATCGCCAGCGACGGCCAGCCGTTCTTCTCGGGCATCACCTTCCCCCCGGGCTCGAAACAGCCTTCGAACGCGAGCGCGAGTCCCAACCAAAGCACCCAGGGCGGCGGGGGGATGGCGCTCGCGACGCCGACGCAGCAGGACCTGCTCGCGCAGCTCAAGAGCGCGGGGGGACGCACGGCGGGTGAGATGGACAGCAAGGAGATGCACGAGTTCTGGAAGATGTACCTCCGCACGCCGCTCACGGGCCCGAACGCGTCGGGCTCGAACGGGCTCGTGTTCCCCCTCCAAACTCCCACCGGACCCGGCGCACCCCTCGGCCAGAACGTCAATGTTGGCCAAGGGCGGCCGAGCCCGACCCGGCGGCACTCGCGCGTCGCGAGCCTCCCTAGTATGAAGACCCCCCCGCTGTTCGCGGACGAGCGGCTCGGGCAGGGACAGGGACAGGGACAGGGGCCGCGGCCGTCGACGGGCGACCAGCAGCAACAACACGGAGGCGGGGGCGCGTACAACTCGACATCGACGGCGCGGACGACGGCGCACGACGCGGACGACCTGCGGAGCTACGAGCAGGCGGTGCTGGCGCGCAAGGCGCCGATGACGCTCAACCTCGTGCCGAAGCGCAAGGGCTCGCTCGCGGCCCCTCCCTCGTCGTCGTCGTCGGCGGCGGCGGCCATGGCCATGGCGAAGAGCAAGAGCATGAGTCCGGTCGTGCCGCACGCCGCGTTTGCTGGGGGTCTTCCCCCCGGAGCCGTCGGGGTGGGAGTAAGTGGGGTTGGGGGTGCAGGAGGAGGGGGAGGGGGAGGAGGCGGGAGCAAGATCGCGGACATCCTGAACCGGCCGCCGTCGAGCTCGAGCGCGGGGACGACGGGGAGCAGCGGGTCGGGGTCGGGGTCCGGGGTGTCGGTGCCGAGCCAGGCAAGCTCGTCTCTCGCGCACGCGTTCGGGGGTACTGGTGAGGCGCGCGCTGACGGTCACCTGCTCTCGCAGCATGGCGAGTACGCTACTACGGGTGGCGCGGGGGCGACGGGGTACCGGCCGTCGTTCAAGCGGATCGCGTCGCAGACCCTCGGGCCGGCGAACACGAAGCGGGCGCTGTTGGGCCCCGCGGGGTGGGATCATCATCACCAGCATCAGGAGGAGGAGGACGAAGAGGGGAGTGGGGCGAGGGGCGGGCGCGAGGAGGAAGAGCAGGAGGGCGAGCAGGATATGACGATGCGCGGGATCCATGAAGGCCATGGGGGTCGGAGGCTCGCCGCGCAGGTGCATGGCTGAGATGGCCCGCACCTCTTCGCCCTTCGTCCTCATGGATCTTCGCGTCCTGAAAGTGCTCGATGCGGCTTGGAAGGAACATGTGCGGACTGTCTCCCTCCCCCCTTCGCCCCTTGGCCGACTCCGAGTCGCTGCACACCCCCGTTATGTGATATGTTAGCATGCGCCTACCCGCCCACCCGCCCGCCTCCCTCCGCGCACGCGTCCCATGCCCCACATGTCATGCCCGCATCGCGTAGGATATATACCGACCGACCGACAGGTGAAGATATGAAGGACAGACGTGTGTGCTGGCTTACGATACTTTTGTACAGGCGGCCCCTGCCTTCAAGCCCATTCTCCCTTCGTCCCCTCCCCCCGCGCTCGTCCTTGCAATTGGAGAGGGAGACTTTGTCCGGGGCCGTGTAATTATTTTTCGTTCGTTCTGTATCACCGATGAGCTACGTATTCGTTCTCCTTGTTCTCGAAACCTTGTTCTTGTTCCCGCGTCCGAGTCTCGTCCCCGATCGCGTACGTATACGACTGGTACCCGTTATGCTCTGCCCCGTGACGGTGACGGTGGACTGACTGGATCGATATCGACTGTAGTACTAGTTAGTTTATTCGAGTCGGAGTTGTAGTAATGTAATACGTACGTACCAGTACTTGCAAATCCAAGCAACGACGGCCCCCATTCCCAACCCCGCTTGCAAGCGAAGATGGTTTTCTGCGTTCTCCGAGTCGCCCGTGCCGGCTATTTCGCGCGCGTCCAGAGCCGGTAAAGAAGCGAGCGTGGAATTCAAAAGCTAGGTTGTACTGTACGTATAATGAAGCGAAGCCTGACGTCGGGTTTTCAATGAATAGTCGGGTTGGCGACGAATGAATGGGTGACGTCGAGGGTACTGTATGTTCGGAGGCGAACTCGGGAGGTCGTTGAGTGCCCGTGTGGGAGGCTTCGGATTCGGGGGTCGGGAGCTCGGGGAATGGGGGACTTCGGGGAAGAGATTAGATAAGATTGGGAGAGATTACAGCAGATTTGTTGCCAGCCAGGGACCAGGCCAGGGACGGGATGCGCGGTCGTCGGTGCCGGGCTGGACAACGTCCGTCGTCGTCCACCCCCAGACCTGACACAGAATCGACAATGAACTTGAAATCCTCCCAGTCTCGCTGGCTCGTCTGCATCAGATTCAGAACTCGCTTTTCTTGCAATGGACTCGGGACTGCTCAATTAGCTGTCGTCTAATCTGGCTGGGCCGCCGTTCATCGTGCAATGTAGCTCAATGCGCCGCGGCAGTCACGGTGGAGAGCTCGAGGACATTTTCGAGGAGGACGATTGGTGCGTGTTTTTGCGGTATATCCGTGCAAACCACGGTTCTCATCTCGTTCTCATCCGGTCTGTGTTCTTGATGCGATGATTTAGGGGCCACTCGGAATGACCAACTTAGTCGTATCGCGCCACCCTACTTGACCCCTACGTCAATACAACGACAGATATCGCAGATGATACATGTGTACTCCGGGAGATCCATTCCCTAGCGTGGCGAGTTAGGAACACGATCGGTTTGTAGTGCAGCCGTCAGCGGACCCTCCCTTGCAAGTATCGTGGTGGCGTGGCCTTTCCGTCTTCCCATCTTCAACTGAACGCCGAAGGAACTGCCCATGGGCGGCTCGCCCGGTACGTTTTTCAATCTTGGTGGGAAGAAACATCACTGGGATCGCAACACCGAATCCTGAAAAACGCTGACCCGCTCATGATGGACAGACGGTCTATCCCCACAGGACGACCCGACCGTGACCGGCCCTGCTTGCGTCCCCCCCGTCTGCCCGCGTTCATCACCCGCCCTGACAGATCGTCTTCTGACATGGAGATACGTGACCGCCCGACTATTCTATTCATCGGATTCCGAGCTGCTTAGGTGACCCAGTCACCAGTCGCCATGTACATAGGATCCTCGACGTGGACCTTGGCACTCTACTACCACCACCACCACCACCACCACCAACGTTACCCAGCTCCGACTCATACTAGTGCTAGGGCTCAACCAGACGATGGCCAAGATCGTGAGGCGACTCTCGTCCTGGGCCTCCATCGGGACAATCCACCGCATACGCGACCGCAGAGATGACGCGGCGACAAGGACCGCGGCTGGGTTCCGCCATGAGAAGTTCGTGCGCAGCTACGGTTCGGAAGACGAAGGTGAGTTTTTATCTCAGGTACGGGGTTTAGGACGTGCCCCGTTCCCAAGCACTGGCCGGTAGATGGGATTTGTCGCTTATCGGATATTCGTAGTGGGCTTGACTGTGGCTTCCGAATGCGGCTGGACCGCGCAATCATCGGAAGACTTCGTTTCATCTCCGACATCCTGGACGATGCACGAGAGTAAGTATGACACGCAAGCTTAACTTCATATGTTTCATCCCTTTCATTCAAATCGCACTGAAGCCTTGACTCGCAGAGATCCTCTTGCAAGTGTCCGTGGTAGCGCCAGCACATCCGAAACCAGCGAATACGATCGCAGGGCGGCTTCCACGCGAAGTGTGGACTCAGATACTGACGTACCTCGACCACCAGCGCGACCTCTTCTGCGTTGCGCGAGTTTCTCGCGCCCTGCGCACCATCGCGCGCGACGCGCTTACACGCCACACTTTCCGCCTGGAAACCACTGACGCAATCACCGCCTTCTCCAACGCGCTCGCAAAGAGCCCCGCCCTCGCGTCAACCATCCGACACCTGTCCATCCGATGCACGGACGAGCGAATACCGCCATGTCTTCCCATCGCGTTCCGCACCCTGCGCGAGCTGCGCTCCCTAGCGCTGCACGTCGACAGCCCCGCGCTCGCGCTCGCGTGCGCCCAGCGCGCGCTCTTCAACGAGCCCCTCCCGCACCTCACGACGTTCTCCACCTCCCTCCCGTGCACGATCGAGGTGCTCGACTTCATCCAGACGCACGGCTCGATCGAGGACCTCTCGATCACGGACGGCGCGATCGACCCCACCGCGCTGGGCCCGAAGCTGCCCCTCCCGTCGCTCCGCGTCCTCGCCTGCCGCATGGAGTTCCTGCGGTGCTTCCACCGCGCGCCGGCGCTCACACACCTGCACATCACGCTCGCGCTGCACGCCGAGGGCGCGCTGGACGCCCTCGCGCGCCTCCTCGGGCCGCAGCTGGGCCTGCGCGCGCGCCCGGTGTCGGAGCGCACGAATGCTAGTGCGAGTGCGATTGCGGGCGCGTGGTCCCCTGCGGACGTGTCGACGCGCTTTCCGCGCTTGCGGTACCTCCAGCTGCGCGTACTTGAGCCCTCAGAAGTGCGTTTCTTTCCCATTTCTCCCAATGTTCCTAGTGCCCATACTAAGGCCCCATCGCGCGATAACAGCCGCAGGCCAAGATGGACGTCTGGTCGTACCCCGTCGACTGGACGCTCGCCCCGCGCCGTCCCCAGGGCCCGCGCCCCACCTCGCCCCGGCCGCGGTTCGTCGTCGCGTTCGTGTTTGACTTCCCCGACCCCCGCTTCGTGCCCGACGAGGCAGAGATCCGCAAGAACGTCGAGCGCGTGCTGCGGACTTGCGCGACGCACGTCGCGCGGGTGCTCTATGGCCGGCGGGGGCTGCCGGATACGTCGGCTCTCGTTCGGAGGGAGGGCGAGGGCGAAGAGGTGTATGTGGAGGAGCGGCGCGCTTTTGGGGAGGGGTATTGGAAGGAGGCATAGGGCGCCGCGGCTCGGGCGGGGCCCGCACGGCGCCGTAGAGTGGGCTGTGAGGTGTGCAGGACGGGATCGGATTAAATTCGTCGGGCTTGTTGCGTGGGGTACGACTCTGTCGCTATTGCCGGGTCTACCGAAGCAGATTATGGGTTGCTAACGGGAAGCTTCGTAGAACAGTTCGCTCGGTGTTTGGGGCTAGAAGCTGACGGGTTTGAGTCCAGCCCTAAAGGATGGCGGCGACCCCAGTAAGGCGATACGCCGCATGCGAAGCCCGTCTGCCATACGTCGGACTTGCGCTGTGCCGTTGTCGTCGCGAGCGACGCTGCAACTCCAGTCGAGAAGGCTCAGCTACTGCCCCCCTGAGGATCGCGTCGAACATGGGCGTGCGCTGAAGTCCTTCATTCCCGGACAGCCAACTTTGAAGCGAGTAATTGACCTTCCCCTGCCTCTGGGCTGTGTAGCGGTCACGATGTTCCGTTGCCACGGTCAGTATCTGGTTAGGGCAATGCGTCTGTCGGTTCTATCCATACTGATACAGCGACAGAGCCCAGGGAAGAGGAACCGTGTCAAACGCTCGCGACGTTCGGACCATGAACCGGTATAATTCATCTATTCTAGGATGCCTCTTTGAGGGTTGATGTGCTCGATCGCATACTTGTCATTGGTTCGAACGCAAGTGTGTCAATTCTCATCCTGCATTTTCCGTTGCTGATCAAGAGAATCAACTCTTCTACGAGGATTGTAGTGGACCTTCACGTGTCTAGTGTGTCTTGTAATCTAATGTGGGTCGTTATGTGGCGGAGGCGTACCAGATATGTCAGCTTCCCTGCCGCAAACGGGTTGTGTCCGTGATGGCGGTGTATCAGTTGGTCGGAGAGGTCTATCTGAGGCTCGTGAGAGTCGTAGATGCGATTCAGGCTATGTCTGGTATGTGGGCCTTGCTTCTATCTGCCTAGTTGATGGACAGATGATGAGATACGTATGTTCTAGCCTCCGACGCTACTCGCGCTTCTATGCGTGCTACATAGCTTACTTACTCCGGTCTATGTTGCCCCAACTCGGTCTCTCGCGGCTCCGGCACACTGCACCTCGGAACGTACATGAGTAACCACAAGCGTGGAAGGGAACTAAAGGGAAAGACGACACAGCTCGAAGCCAAACGCCTCGGCCGTCTGTGGTCCGACATCAAACGCAGTTCACCCCTTTTCACACGTCCGACGTTACGTCCACTACCAGGCCGGTCGGCGCTGTTCAAGCATGATGGTCCTGGCAGATGGATGTGCGGGGCGTCATACATGGCATTCCAAGCCTCAGTAACTTCCCGGCCTGCCGATGGTATCCTGGTAGCGTGCTCTCATCCAGTACGGTCGCCTCCACGAGGCTGGGTCCCCGGCGTTGGCGATACATCTCCCAACCCACATACTCAAGTGCCCTCTCACCGCGCCTTCTCTCCGCCCCCGCTCTTTACTACACTACCCCACGTCTAGTCCCTACGCTTCGCGCCGTACCTTCTTTCCCCCCTGGTACTTGCACCTGGCATCCCGTGGCTGGCCACCTGACATGTCGCAAGTCATCAGGCACGTTCGTTCGTGGACTTCCCTTCCGTCTGGCTTGCGGAAGGGCGGGCATAGGAAAGGATTCAGTTTGATAGACAAGTACCGTAACGACGAGGACACAGGTGAGCATCTTCGTTAGAATGTGATGGAGGTGAGGTGGAACACACGCTGATGTCATTTGTGGGCCCCGGGCGCAATAGTGCAGTGGGAGATGGTGGCCGTCTCGCCACTCAAGCTTGATTTCGCGGGGAACGTCCAGCCTTTGACACCGCTGTGGTACCTTGCCAATAGTCCGCTGGACAGTAAGAATTTGTTTGTCCCCGGAATTAGCAGCGTTGCTGAGTCGTGCGCTGGTCTAGGATCATTATTGTCTCTCCGGAGCCCACCACCTCCGCCGGTGTACTCGGACATGAAGCTCCCTTTCGAAGTATGGGATGACATTTTCAAGTACCTCGATGACGGCTACGACCTTTACTCCCTCGCGCGCGTCTGCAGAGGCCTGCGCGACGTTTCCAAGGAAGCCAAAGGCGACCACGCGATCCTCACGCGACGATATAGGTCCCTGAAGCTTATGAGTCTCAAGCCAATCCTCGACTTCCTCGACCTCACCTCTTCTTCCCCG
>BACB01000482.1:0-41041 GCA_000338015.2 Ganoderma multipileum BCRC 37180 | reverse complement strand
AGATACACATGTTCGAGGTGCGTTTCCCTTCTGCCCCTCCCCCTAGATCCGAGCACTGGCTGATAAGGAGTCTGTCGGTGTGCGGTATGCTTTTGCTCTTACAGCCCGACTTCGTGCCGCAGCCCATCCACTGGCAAGATAAGCGTGACAAAGCGCTTGAGGTCAGGAGGAGCACGGACGGGCCACTGACGGCCGCGTGGGTGCTCGAGGAAGAGACGTGGGTGGACAACCGCGAGTCGGTGCACCAGTTCTTCCAGGGGGCAGCCGCCGCGGTGCTCCGGGAGTGGGCGCCGCATGTCGACCGCGTCGTATTTGGGGACGCGGGTGTGCTCGATACCTCGGTCCGCCTTGATCAGGACGGCGACGTGGAGGTCAGGGTTCTAGCGAAGGGTGATGTGTTGGGCGACGATTATTGGAGGAAGGTGTGACGGCGCTGGTGCCCGATTTCGTTCTTCGTTCTTCCTTCCTCTTCGGTCGTCTTCCACGTATCTTGGGACTTAATATTCGCTGCGCGGGTCCGCTGTACTATTCGTGCCGGGATGGCGTGTATAACCTGTTGATAGAGCTCGAGTTACGCAACTGGTTTGTAGCCACTAGACTTTGCCTACGTGCATTGTTGTAATATTATCTGTACCCCACTTATACTTACATGCAATGCATGTTTTCCTTGACTCGATGGCATAATCTATTGGGTCGCATTCCAGGACTCTAGACACTGCATACAACGTGATACACAAGTGCATATTCATACACACAAGCCATCAGATTTGTGAATCCCGACTCGATATCCAGGACCTCCTCGACGAGTAGGAATCAAAAGGTGAAGTTCGATCGGATCTCCACCTCAGGAAAGTAAACCCAATAACCGGACTGCGCCATGTATCGGCGTATGCTGACGATGTAGAGCGCGTCGAGGTGGTTCATGTTGGGACATGCGAGCTTCCACAAGCGCCAGATGTCCCCCTCGTTGCCCTGTATCATGCTCAGCGTATCGAAACGATCGACACGTCCGTACTAGATAAACATGGCGTCAATCTTTCCGTCGCGCGGAGAGATATGCGTAAAGAAGAACGCACCAGAAACTTGTAGAACCACACCACCTGGCACCCCATGATGTCCGCAAGAAGAGGACGCAGGCTGTTGTACATGGTCGGATCGGTCAGGCGGGACATAAGATCGTACTTCGGGCTCGAAGGCATCTAGCACACATAACGGATGATACCAATGGAAGGTGCCTTGATTAGCTGTGCATTCAAGGGTAAGAAGGGTCCGTAGGTCCCACTCACGAAAGCGTGCACTGCTTGCGGTAACGGCCCAGGTCCGTACGGGGTGAGGTCTCCCCGGATCGCGTCGAGGCCTTCGATGCGCCAGGACTCCTCGCCGAGTTTCGCCCACAGCTGGGCGTGGAAGAGCACGTCGGTCCGATCCTGGACGGCGGGACGGGGCAAGTACGTTCGCTCGTAGGCCAGCTTGTCGGCGAACCTGCCGACCCGCAGGCCGACGGCGCCGGTGGTCGGGTTCCGGATGTCGATTTTGAAGTGCGGGTCCACGGCTATGATGGTGGGTAGGGGGACGCGGATGGCTGTTGGACGCGACTGTGAGTGTGCTATGGACTGTCGGAAATCGGTAGGTCGTGTACTCACCAGAAGGCATGGTGTGCGAGTATTAAATAGGAGAGTGGGTGAGGAGATGAGAGGCGAGAGATGCGAGTCGAGGAGTGCGATGGAGAAGTTCCCCCATCGTAGCGGGATTTTATGCTGCCCGCACTCAAACAAAGCGTCGACAAGCTGAGGCGGGAGCACGCGGGACAGGTCTTTGGGTGGGGCATGCGTAAGTGGGCATTGAGCTGGGGACGCCAGACACAACGAGACTGCTCATGTCACGGATATTCATGACGCTTTGCCGACTACTCAAAGCTGGGGGGGGGATGAACAGATGTCAGCTGGTCGGGGCAAAGGTCGCGGTCAAAATCGGAGCGACGACATACCAAAGCAATGCTGTCGGCCCGACGACATACGCTTCCACTTGAGTTTAGAGTTATGCGGATAATGCGACGACGGTTCGCGGTGCAGGGGTAGCTGATTTTTGTGCCTTGACCTAGGTTGCCACATTTGGTTTGTCGCGTTTTGGGACTAAACCATTGTGGGAAAAGTTTTGTTATTATCGGATGAGAAACCGGACGGATTTGTTCCAGTAAAAAGAGGTCTGTCGTGATCATCGCTCAGTATTTGGACGTACGGTTACTGGGGGTAAGTAAGCGAGCTTATTGCGGTTTCTAACTCACTTAACAAGGCCAAACGTGGCCGAATAATTGGCGCCACTGACGGAACTGGAGTCTGGCGCGCAAGAACCAATACGGCATACGTACGAAATGGGGCAGAATGCAAAACTCCGTATGCTCGGAACACACGGATATGTTAAGTGAGTTACTGATGATATTTTATGCAAGGCAAGGTGGCAATGGCGGAGGAAATAGAGGCGTGGCAACCTGCTGGAGGAAACGCGACGACCACGTGATGGGTTGTACACGAGGCATGCGCGCCAACTCGGGGCGTTTTTCGGTGCTTGGACCGGCTTGAACTCGTACTGATCTCTCCACCACCAAAGGTGAGATCGCGGCCGAGCTCGCTGATATCCCTGTGCCTCCAGAGTATCACTAACATAACCATTCGCTCCAGGGTAGAGCTAGCATCCCCCCGGCGGGGCCTCCAACCACACGTCGCCACATCTCTTTCTATGTTACTTTAATTTCTGACCATGGCCACCGCAACCATTACGCGACTTTCGCCTACTATGCCCTCTCAAGGCAGTTACGATTACTTGTATCAAGCAAACGTCGGCCTTCAGAACCTTCATTCAGTATGGGCCCATGCACCCCGCAGAGACAGCAAAGAGAACTGTCGGACGCTCAAGCACGGAAAGACCTCGACAGCGGCCTCATGTAAGCCATCCCCGCGACTCTCAGGAGCTCTCGGTCTGCAGGACGTGGTGCTAAAGGATGCTTTTTTTCACAGTATACGATACCTCGAGCCCGTATGCTGCGGAACTCTTTGCCCTCCGGCTTGAATATCGCCTTGCATGCGCTCTGGGGAAGAGATCCATTCAGCTCCGAGACCGTTCCGTGGACCGCTCCACTGCCGCGAAGCCCAGTACGTTCCACTCAATGCGCCCGAAATGGAACTTTAGCTCACGGTAATGGCGAACGATAGGCCCGGGCTCCCCAATGATGGGGAAGACTGAGCCCCATGCAGAGCGCCCAGCACTGGAGGACTGGTCGAGCGATTGTAGGTGCCGGCTTTTCAGCCTATCAGATGCATTATTCACGAGTCTTTACTGATGAAAATGCCACAGACGCTTTTGATGATGCCGTCAACCCTTTTGTCGTTACCCAAGCGAAGGCCGAAGACACTATGGACAGTTGCCCTCTGGTCGTTGACAAGGCGAACAACGATTCGCAGCAACCTTCCCCGCCGATGCTCTCCCCTCTTCCACTTTCGCCTTCGCCACTCGAGAACACGCCGCCCACACGATGCGATACGCTTCCCGAGCGGAAGGCAACCATGCCTCCCCCAGTCCACACCCCGAAAGCACGCCGCACCACGCGCCCGCTCCGACCCGACCCCTCCGACTGCCGATGGCAAGCGCCCGGTCCATCTCCGCTCTCTCGTTCCTTCGGCGCGGCCGCTCTATCCGAACAAGACGACCTCTCCTCCGATGAGGACGACGACGAATGCTTCGCCCGCGCGTTCCGCCGCCACACCCGCCGCCTCCGCGGCCCCACCATCCGCATCCGGCCCCTCCCGCGCAATCTCAACGGCAACCGCAGCGGCAACAGCAGGAGGGGGAGCGGCGGGGGGCGGGTGCCGACGCCCCTGCGCCGCGAGCTGCACAGGAATCGCTTCCTAAGCCGCGTGTGCTTCCTCGACGTCGAGGCGCCCGAGCTCGACTCCGTCGACGAGCACAACATGGAGTGGCTACTGGACACGCAGGCGGACCTCCTGCGCGGGCGGCGCTCTATCCCCGGCTTGGGGCACTTCGGGGCAGTTGGGGTTGGGGTTGGGGACGCGGTGGCGCCGCGCTTGGGTACTTCGCATAGGCGGCTGAAGTGGGTCCAGGGCTCGGGCTTCCCTCGCCGCGTGAAGGACTATGGGAGTGCGGCGGAGGATATGCTTGCGCGACGGCGCGCGAAGGAGGGAATGGGAGGGCTGCCAGTGATGGCTTGAGGATGAGGATATCGATATGCAGGTATGCCTCATGTTTTGCCTGGTTCACGATTACGTACCCCCCCGGCGTATGTCGGGAGGCGGGTACCACGTCTTGCTACGTTGTTTAATGTCTAGGTTCATGCCTCATGCTATGTGCCATGGCCTATTACGTGCTGTTGGATTCTTTACGACACTCTTACCAAGTACTTACGCCTACATCTCTCCCGCTCTTACCGCGCCCTCCCTTATATCGCTGTATCTGTAGATAGTGTACAGTGTTTATTTCCAGTCCTTGAGGTGGTTTCTGGCGACGCTCTCCCTCGCATAGGCGCTGCTACGAGTCTATGTTATGTTCTTTATCCCTTTACATACACGTCCGACGTCCAACTCCCTTGCCTCCCCCCTTGCCCGTCGGGGCTTAGGACTCGGGACTCAGACGGCCTTATTTAATGTAACATCAGCTGGTCTGGGCACAATCCCCATACATCCCATTCCACCATCCGATCGCGAGTGTCCAGTCGCGTTTAAGTTCTTTCTTGCCTGCCCCTACCAGTCGTTCAGACCCCCGCGCCCAGGATGGCACAGGTTCAGCCCTCCACGGAGGAGCACGGGCAGAACTTTGCCCCCGAGGACGGTCTCCCGCACGATGGCGTCCACCTCGTGCGGCGTCACACGCCCGTACCACACCGACGCGCCCGTCGGCGTGTTGATCTACGGAATCTCGTTAGCGTCGCGCGCGTAGAAGAAATCAAAAAAAGCTTGAAGGAGACACGCACGATGACGTTGCCCGCGAACTTGTGCTGCCCGACGTGCGAGCAGAACAGGATGAGCGCGCGTTTCGGGTCGGCGTGGGTGTGGTGCTGGAGTCTGCGCCTGATCTCGGCGCGTTTTTCTTCGGAGGAGGGGAGCGATTGGAGGGCTGGGTCGTCCTCGAGCGCGGGCCCGGAGAGGGACGGGTCTTCGAGTTGGTGGTGGACGTCGAAGCCTTCGCGTTCGAGAGCCTGCGTAAACGCTATAGAGCGCAAGGGTCAGTACGGCCGAGAGAGGGGGCGGAAAGAAGGAACGCACCATGCTCTAGTTGAGGCGCGACGGCCCAGCAGCGGTAGTCGCGTTTCTTGTGCGAGCCTATCAAAAACGACGCATGAGCGAGTCATCTACTCTTCAATGAAACGAAACACCTACAGATAAGGATGACGCAGGAATACCGCAGAAACCACGTCTTAATCCCAGCCACTCGGTCGGAGTCTGTGCGCGCAGGCGGGATACCCTGCAGGGGAACGCCCGGACTCAGGACCTTCTCGAAAACCTCCCGCGCGCCAGTCTCGGAGTCCTCGACCTCCGTGATGGCCTTGAAGTCCGGGAACACCAGGATCGTCTCCTTCGCGCCGTCCTGGCTCACGCTCGGGTACCGTCCATTGTGAATCGACACGCGCGTGAGGCGCGACAAGTCCGCACGCGTGTCGAACACCCCAGGGGCTGGGTCTGCGGTGAGCACAGGCTTCGGGGCCTTCTGCTCCCCACTCGTCCCGCCCGCGGCGGAGACGGCTGTGGAGAGGTATGCGGCAAGGGTGCCCTCCGCTTCGGTGACTTCGCGCGCCCAGTCTGGGTTAGGGGTCGAGATGACGACCTGGGGATGTGCACATAAGAATGTTGCCAGTCAAGGATTGGGAAAATGAAAATGGCGCACTTGACGGCCGTAAGGCTTGATGTTGCCCAGGAGTGGGGACATATCGATGTCGAGCTTGGGGAGCTCTTCGTGACCTGTATGATATGCACCAATATACAATGGCGATTGAATGCAAAATATCGCTGTAATCCACTATTCGAACTTACCCTCATCGCAGGGGTCCGGGCATCCCCGACATGAGGCCTCGGATAGAGGGATTGCTGTCCCCTGTAGCTGGGCGAAGATTTCGCTCATCTCGTCCCTACACTGGACGACCGTTGAGAGTGAGGAAATACTTATCGCATTCAGCGAAAAGAGCTCACCACGACCGCGGTGCGTGATAGCACGCAAGGCTTGGCAGGGACTATGGCTTGACACTAAGTACTGCTGTTGGTGGGTTGAAGGCTTGAAGCCGAATTGAGCCTATCGAGGGGCTTCGAGGGGGCGAACGTGTGTAGGATCTGTGCCTGAACAGACGGCGACCATTGGTACTGCGGCGATAGTCAGATAGGAGTTGTGGCTGTTCCAAATATAGACACTTGTCTCCACACAGGCGCGGCCGCTAGTACTACGCCAGTCGCTGTAAGTCAGTAGAGTCAGTGGAGAGCCTTGCCTTGGACGTTTCGACGCACTGATTCGTATCGTTGAACCTGCCTAGAGAACCGTGAGATGACCGGGAGGACCGAACGCGAGCTCCGGTGAGATTCAGTACACCATGTCTGGGAGACATTAAACGAATGATAGTCAGGCTAGGACGAAATCGGAGTCAAGCCCTGTCAAACCACACTGAGTTATGTCGTTGGCCAACAGCGTGTGGGAGGGCGCTTCCTTTTCGTGCTTCTGGTGTGGCCACGCGAAGGCACAGCAACCGAAGTGCACGAAATCTCACCGCGAATCAGGCCACCATCGAGCTCTTGAAGCTCTACATCAACCTCGACCTCCCATCGCCTGCCCTCTCGCTATGCATCCCCCTTCTATCTCAGCGCGAACAGAGTAGGGCTCACGAAGTCATTCCTGAGACCATTCAAAAATTGGCTAGCTTAGTACACCTGCAAGTGACACATCCACGCCGATCCTCCGATGCCGTCCACACTCTCCTAGGTCCCTCACAGGGCGAACAATGTACGTGCCGTCTTCCTTCTAACACACCTCTCAACCCGCTACTCTAGCCTCCTTTACATCCAAAGAATTGTCGCGTCGCCACTGTCATCCGACGCTGCGTGAGTTCAGGTGAGCGACTCGCATCGATCATTGGAGGTGTAGTTGCACACGTGACGGCCGACGTTGAGACTGCAATCACGCTCGTTTGCGCAGTCGCATTGCTGTCCGTGCTGAGCAGGACAATAGGGGGAACACTTGGAGGACAATGTGCGATGCCTCAGGCGTGCGAACCTCGTGTGCTTGGGCGGTCGGGGGAAGGCTGTTTGGTCGTGTTTGATTCGGAAGGCATTGCCAAATAGACGACAACAACGCCTGATGGGAGATTGTGACCGTGACGGTATGTGTCACTCGCCTACTTCCCCAACCACTTCGAGCTTATCCGGTCCCGTAGTATTTCAGCAGTGCCTGAGAGGCGTTTCGACACACAATTGTTTAATAGTTGCAGCATTCGCGCCAAGGATTTTTTTCGGGGAATCATACAGTCGTCTGGATACCCAACCACATCCTGATCATCTGACAAAAGCCAGGCAAGTTTTCAGTTTTCCTCCTCCTGTTCTATGCGAGCTCTGCGATGCAATCCCGGAAGCAGGTCGTCGTTGCCTTTTCGTGGAGCGCGATCAAGCTAGCGCCTTACCTGGGACCTAACGCTTCAGACTCCGATTCTCACGCCGCACCCTCAAAACGCGGCCGCCATCTCCCGTTTTCCCCCTCATTCGCATCCCCGCACCCCACTGTTCTCTCTTCTCTCACACTTCTACCTTCCTCCTTAACTTTTACCATCCTTCGTGTTCCATTCGGGCATCTGACTTTGCGGGCTTTCTCACTACGCTTTTCATCCTACTTCTCGCCTCGACCTTGTTCCTCCATGTCTACTATTATCCCCACTATCTACTCCTCGAATGGTCCACGGCAAGATGGCGCACTACCTCTACAGCCTATTCCTGCTTCTCATCCTGCCAACCACCACGCGAACGTCGCTGCCGGCTCCGAAGAAAAGAGCGGTCTCCCGACGTCCGGCGGTACG
The DNA here is from genome assembly GCA_000338015.2 of Ganoderma multipileum BCRC 37180. NCBI lineage: Eukaryota > Fungi > Basidiomycota > Agaricomycetes > Polyporales > Polyporaceae > Ganoderma > Ganoderma multipileum. The sequence continues at coordinate 32,985 of BACB01000482.1, read as the reverse complement.
TCGGCGTCGCGTCGCGCATCGCCGCTCTCTGCTTACTGACATGATACCTACTGTCCACCTCCGCGCGTAGATGCCTCAGCGGGGAAACCATCGAGTGTAAGGCCAGAGTCGTCAAGTGAGAATGCTCCTCTAGAGGTCACTGGCACGGAAGGTTCGTGGTTGCATCGTTCCTTTATCTCTCATTCCGGCCTATGACGCGCTTCTAGTCGGGGTGTTCGACATAGGAGGATATCCCCTGCCACGCTACCCAGATGCCATAGAGACGGAGACGGATATCCGTGAGTTCAAACTCGTTGACGCGTTCGCTCTTCGTTAACATACAGTTGCTCCAGACTGGGATGACGGACGGATATCGCGTGCCGGCCAGCGCGGGGATGACGATCTCGATGCAAGCCTCAACAGCCGTGGTAAGCCTTCCCTACGTTTTATAGCGCGCCATACTAACGCGACATGCGTGCTAGCTCCGTCCCCACAATACGCGGACGTGTTCGACGCAGAAGACGAGAGGAGGATGGTCATCAACTACATCCGCACCCGCTACTACGGGAAGATCTGGCCCTGCACCAGGTACTGCGGCCAAGCCCCGATTGTCCGGCGACATGACGTTGCGTGGACGCTCCACGAAGAGCTGATCCACAACAGGTTCGCCTCTGCGTGAGTAGACCAGACCGATCGCCGTCCGTACGCGTCGTATCACACCATGATCCTAACCTGCATCTGTGAACGCAGGGTGAATGACGCTACTACCGCCATGGGCGGAGAGGCATATTGCGAGGTTCCCCCTATACACGATTGCGAGCGCGAACAGTCCGACGTCGGTGTGCGCCGTGCAGGTAAGGGCAGTATCCACGCCCTGCGCAACGTCCAGCACTTTCGTGCGCTCCCGTTCCACTACCGTGACGGATCGGGCAAGAGACAGCAGGCGCGCTCAGCTGTGGAAGCGTCGGACGAGGCGTCCGTCTTTGAGAGCGACGAGGAGGTCGAGACGGAGTTCGGCGATCCTGAGGCTGAGGAGTGGGATGGCGAGTACGACGAGACCGAGACGTTCTGAACTTTGAACGATCGGCGGTCGGCTCCCATTTCCCCTTTATTTGATGGAACACAACGCTTTCGACCGCGTCTGCCGTACCTCCAGGAAGTGCACGTCACCCTCGACTGGATTTGTCGAAGCTGATGCCTTCAAAACTCGTCCTCATGACATCTTTGCATTTACATACGATACTGATGCTTCATATGACAACTCCTCCGATGCTGTCTACAGCTTTCTATGCTGCTCTGTTACATACGCGCTACTTACTATACGAGATACCTCACTCGTTTTGCGACACCCATCATATCCACGCCCTCCATACTCGCCGATGTTCTCGCGACTATCTTCGTTCCTTCTGTCTATACCATTATCCCCATCCCAGTGCATCAATGTCTCAGTTCTCGAATCCCGTGTACTAATACTACTCATCTCTGTCTTTTGTTGTATCAATTATTTCCTGTAGCCATCCCAATGCTACCATCCAGATTGGGCATGGCCCGGCCCGAGGTAAGCCGCGATGGCGGTGCAGCGTTGAGTATTGTTGTTGTTGACTGGCCAATCACAAGGCGTCGATCAGGCGCTAAAAAAAGCCATGTTCAACTTCGCCCCAAGTCGCTTGAATCGAACCGTTTCCTCTCATCCACTTCGCAAGCTAATCTACGCTAGCGCACTTGCTTACCCTCCTTGACGTCTGTGGATAACTGCAGAGAACTGTGTCATAGAGTCTGACTTTCATCATTTGGCAGAAGCTGGGACCCGGGCCCGCCAGCTCAGGCTTTCATGACGTTCGTCGACGCGTCATGTCGCGCAACTCGAAGCTTCACATCAACAGCATAGATGGGGTTGTTCTCTAGCTGAATTAGCTCGTAAATACTATGCCGCGGATTACACGAGGAGAGGAGCCTACGAGGTATGTGGCTTCCGCGGTCCTGCTCCCAAGGTGTCGTTCATACGGCCACGTACAGACGGCTCTCGCCTCCCAGGTACTCGCCGCGCTCGAGTACAGTCCATATCAGCGAAGCGACGCGAACGTCAGTATGAACGAGGGGGCAACGCGGCCTCAGGTTCTGGTAAGTCGAGCTTTCACGTGCACAGCCGCTTAAGCCTGAAGGCATGCGCGCTTTGGTGCCCGACCCGCTTTGGCCTTGACCACATCTACTAGTCAACTCGCGCAGCCATGATCTCTTTCTCCACTCCCACGTCCTCGGCACACCCAACACTCTCATCAACGATGTCGCCCGATGCCCTCACCCGACGCGTTACTCGCACCGAGACTCTCGGACCCGGCCTCGTCCCACTGGCAGTCAGGACGCCCCCGCTCTCCGGATCAACCACCGTTGTGTCACCCGAGCAAAGGAAGCGACCCTTAGAGGACGATGAAGAAGACACTGAGAGCCGTAAACGCCACTGCCTCTCCCTAGAGCGTGCGTGTCGCTCATCTCCGAACTCTAACCACCGGTCTTCGATACTCATTTGCACCCTTCAGTCTGCGTATATTGCGGGCGACCCGCCCAGGAACCTAAGAGCAAGGACAAAGAAAATTGCAGTACGTCAGGTGCGTCGATTCCCTTGAACGCCTCTGGCGCTATGGTTGATTGACATGGGCTCCCAGGTTTAGCCTCGACCTCGTCGGCCTCTACGGCACTGCCTTCGCCCGCCCAGGCTGCAGGACCTACGACGACCGCACCCTCTATCGGTTCGCCACCCCTATGTAAGGCAGCCACGAAAAAGCCAGTTCTGGCCAGGGAAGTCCGCAAACCGGTTCTGCGACCACAATCTTTCCGCCGCTTGTCCACCGCAGTGAACCAGAATCGCGTCGAAATGCGGAACAACCTGCGGGACATGTGCGTTCTCGTCCTTTGCTTTCCTCGTGTTATCATCCGACGTGCTGACCGTGGCCACGCCGCCCTCAGATTCCTAGGCAAGAGGGCGAAACCGACAGACGTCCGGTGGGCACGGGACCGAGTTCCACCACCTCGCCTCTGCGGGACCCACGCGTCGAACCCGGCGCACCGCGGGGAGCTCAGCCAGCCCGCCCCGCAGTGCAAGGCGATCAAGTACGCGCTCCACCCTCCAATCGCCACCAAAGACGACGACGAGGTGTGGTTTCCCGACCCGTCGCTCTTCCTCGGGTCCGGGGAGCGTGAGTGGGTGCGGGACATCGAGAACCACGAGCCGCCCAAGGAGGAGGAGCAGCCGTGTCTGCTAGACGAGCCCTTGCCGGACCTCATGCCTTTCACGATACGCCATAAGGTGTCTGGGGACGCGGTCCTTGTGTTTCCTAGTATTTTGACGCGGCGCCGGTGGCACGCGAAGGCGCGGGAGTTGAAGGACATGTTGAGGCGGCGGGCGGCGAAGCACAGGAAGGCCGGCAAGCCGAAGCACGTGTCGCGGTGGCGGGGGCCGGATGGGAAATTGAAGGAGGTACAGAAGTTCCCGATTGTTCCCTCGAAGCTCAGGATGGAACTCGCAAAAGGGAATCTTGACGGAGACGAGGAGGATTCGAGGGAGGGGGTGGCTTCGGAAGCGGATGAGACGGACGTCAACGAGACTTGATTCTGTCTTTCGAAGCCTTACGTCTCTCTTGTATCTTGTTCGTGTTCTATATTCCCGGTACTCGGACTAGCACGTCTTCTTTCTCCTCCAGATGCCCTCCGAGTCCAGCAATATTAGTCCTGCTTCTTTACTGCTTCCTCGCTCTACTACGACTTCTCGCCCCGTTCCCGATTTCATTCTCACACGATCCCTTCTTCGTACGACATCCTCTTTCGTACTCTTACTTACATGGGTTCAAGTGCTTGGGAACTGTCGACGCGATTCATCGCGCAGTCTGCTGTAAGCTCGAGTCCTGGCAAACGAACCTAGTCTCCAGCCAATCAGAGTCTGAGTCGTGACGATGCGCGCTAAACTGCCACATCCCTTGCGGCCACCCACTAGTACTAATCTTCGCGTTCGACATAATTCATCTCGCAGGTATGTTCTCTGGTCGGCCTCTCCTTTAACTTGGCTTCGGCGACAAACTTGGCCACGGCCGTGGTAATTCGGAGCCTGAGCACTGGAGCGCGGCCTGCTTTGTCAATTTTAGGCGCCTATGCCACCATTCCAGCCAAGCCGGATTGTGGTAGCTCCTGGGTCCGGGGCACGTTATACATGCCAACGGCGGAACTCCGCTTGAGATGGCATTGAATATCGGGTACAATGAACTGCGAAAGACTGCGAAGGATGGGTGTGTAGTCTAACGATTCCGCGTGTGAGTACTTTTGGGTTCTTTCGATTCCGCGTGTGAGTACTTTTGGGTTCTTTCAAGTTGGTGAGCTATACGACGTCCTTAATGATCCACACAGGGATTATCCACGGGAATTTTGACCACACCAGCGTATACTGACATGGAGCTCCACAATCAGCATGTCTTGATCTAAAAGAAACGAATTTGCCTGCATGGAATGACTGCAGCGCATCGCTGCTAAGCACGGCGACGCTGTTGAAAGGAGCTCCTCTGAATAACTCACTAGACGGATGCGCAGGTGAGTCGGAATTTCGCACGCATCCGCGGTTTCATCGTTATTCTACTCTAGAGGCAACAGGTCTATCCGAGTTTGGATATGTTGAGTGACCTTGCATTGTCCCAATACGGAGGCGCTTATGCCTCGCTTATTGGTTTGAAGAGATGACGCGCGTTTCGGTCTTCGACCACCTTTCACCGTATTCACATCCGCCTTGCCTACTACAAGCACCATCAGCTTCTTTGCTTCACCACTTTGGGGTGCCATATCTATTTCCTGACGCTCATCGCCATTGACAATGTCGATTACCATCACGCCTATTGTTATTCCTCCTCGGATACCAGCTCTTCAGCCACAAGCTTTCCTCGAGCCTTCCTGGACACACGGAAAGCGTTCAAGAGAGGACGAATACAACGCCTTTGAAGACGCAAAGCGGCCCCGTATCTGTCCACCATGTACGTTTCCTCCTGTCTTATATCTCCCTATCACCGAGACCACCGAACCTTGGCTGACATGTCTCAACCACCAGTGGCGGATGTCCTCGCATTCTTCGCCTCGGACGCGTGGCCGATAGAACTATACGGCCCTAGTACTCCAAGCTCTTCCACAAGTACGTTGTTGGTTTAGTTCTCTGCGAATACGGTGGTTGAGCTTCATGTTCGGCGTTGAAGACACAAATTGCCACTCTGGAGACAACATCGAGATGAACGGTGCTCACCTTGCGGATATTACCTCAGGTATATCTGCGCGTTCACTTGACCGTACGTACCTTCGTCTGACATCGTATTCCCTAGATGGTGTCCCGGGTAGTTCAAGTCTGCCAAACGGGCAAACAGCCTTGAGCCCCGAAGAATACTACAAGTTTGAATCGGAGGACGATCTTCTTGCATGGCTGCTCAGCTTGCCAGAGATAGACGGGGAACCAGACCAAGATTCGCCACCATTCGCCAGTAACTCCCTCGCCTCACCATCCACCAGAGACGTTCCCGCCTCTCTGCCCCCTAGCGACGCTTCCGCCTCGCCATGCCCATCACCACCGCCTGTCTTCGCAGTGGAAGACGGTAGGATCAGTAGCGAGCCTACCGGAGCGCAACTCCCCCACTACATCCCGCCGCCAACCACATATGCACGTATCGTCCGCAGACCATCCGGACGACCTGTGGACGCCGAAGACCTCCGGAAAAATGTCGTGAACAACCTACGAAGTAAATGGTATGTTCACGTCCGAATCCATTCTCCGCAATCGCGATCCTCACTGTGCTCGCTCTTAGGGTTTTTGCCGAGGAGACCCTTGCATTGCCCACGCTCTATGAGCACGACCTAGCTCCCTGCGAAACCCCCGGCACTCCACCCAGGAACATCGACAAGCGCAAGAAGCTCGAGCCTCCCGCAAATGCCTACAAGTACGCGCTAGGTCCCGAAGGCGCCACTTCGCTCTCCATTGGTAGGGACGACGCCCCCTCAGACGAAGACGCGAACGGCTACAGCGCCTCCGAGCTATTCGGACCCGACGCCAACACAGTCAAGGTTACCAGATGCGCACCAATCCGACCAAGGGCGCTCATAGACCTCTGCGAGCTCGCGACCGTCGAGCACACGCTGCGCCACAGGGCAGACGAAGCCGCGGAGCCCGCCTCGACCTTCGAGGTGTACGCGGACCCGCGTGCGGTCGAGTTCTGGAAGGCAAGCGTGAACGAGGTGGTCGAGCATGTGCGGGCGCTGGGGGCGGCGGGGGAGACGGCGCGCTTGGAGATGGAGCTGAGGGCGTTCTTTGAGGATGCTGCGGACGAGGACGGTATCGATTCGGACATGGAGGCGGTGGAGATTCCCGATCCTGAGTCGGAGGAGGCGAGTGCTGAGGACGATGCTGAGAGCGATAGCACGGGGAGCGAGAGTAGCAGCGAGGAGGACGAGGGCCTTTTTGACTATGATCAGTGGGTAGGGGACTGTCCGCTATTATAGTGTTATTACACACACGGACTTGTTTTCGATGATGGACCTATTCTCACTTTGATTCACATATTTCGACGTGCATCGTAGTCCTCCCTGCGTACGCTTGTATAAACTTGGGCCCCGCCAATAAGGTGGGCTTCGTCGTTGCATGTCGAATCCTAATGCCTTACGTGGACAGCCAATTCCTTGTTAGAGATTGATTATGCCGGCATTGCCATAACGCCACGAGGCTTCGAGTGCAACCCCAGACGAGTGTCGGCAAGGTTTCGCTTAAATCTCCCCAAGTACAGACTCCGATCTCTGTCCGAAGGCCGACCGGTCGGCTCGCTCGCTTACTCTTGGGTTGCTCTCTGTCCATAACCACCACATCCGTTTAGACCCTTTTCTCTTTCTTCCGCTTACTTTTGTTCATCGTTCTTTCTCTCAGTTTATTACGACCGCTACGACACAGTACACATGGCCCCCACTCCTTCACGCCTCGTCCGCCTGTACGGATGGACCACGACCGCCCCAGTTCCGCCGTTGCTTTCGCCAACCACGTGTATATGGAGTGGGGAAAGCGTGCCGACGGACTACCCATCTGCTAGATCGAAGTTGTATAACATCCACAGTGCTGGTGCGTCGATATCCCAAGCTCAATCTTGTGGGGTAAAGCCGTAAACTGACTTCGGGTAACTATAGATCTCGACAGGGAAACGGAGCGTCGGTGGCTTGACGAAGATTACGACTTTTATGCTCCGGAAGAAGTAGCCCGGCGGAACGAGCTGTATGAAGCATTTGGTGGGCGATTTCATCTATACGAGCATAACTAGGCCATGTTAACCGATATTATCTGCATTCTTTCTCTTAGCTCGTCGCGTTGCAGCACTCCAATCAGCCGATTCTTGTCTTGGAGGACAGACCGACATCGACGAATATATTGAGAGTGATGGTGAGTGACAGCCCCCAAGCTTTGCTCTCAACCACGCAAGTCTGCCTTACTATAACACGTCTCATGTCATATTTCCGCAGAGCTGCCAGTGGTGGATGAGGTTGCTGTGACTAGTATCAATGCCGTCAAGACTAAGCCCTCGGTTCCCAAGTTACGGGTACCTGATCCCGCAGTTCCCGCCACTCCTTTCGAGGTACAACCAGCCCGACGGCCCGCGATTGGCTCCAAGACGCGTGTCGCTGAATCATTGGTAACCGAGCCGAAGGCATTGCATGAACCTCAGGAGAAGTGCGAGGCTGGTATGTTTGTCTCCTTTAAAAGGGCGTCTGTATATTCGAACCTGAACGCATTCGGGTACCAATAGATCTAGACACCTTAGAGTTGCTCGTCGCCCCGAAACGCGGGCAGCCCATCCCCTCACCCTCAATGTCCGAGACTCAACGCCAAGAGCTCGAAATGGTGAAAGAATATCTTGCCAAGGTAACAGCAGACTTCGAGTGGGAGTCAACTGCGTCCCAAGGCCTCCGGCCGACATCGGAGGACGGTGTCATCGGGCTTTCAGCCTATGTTATTGCGTTCGGTTTCGAGAAGGCGTGAGTACCTTTGCAATTCAAATTATTTCTCCGCTCTCACGTTTTCGCCACTTTCTTCGTCGATCAGGGTAAAGGACATTTGCGGAGTTCTTTCTCTCGAGTCCCCCTTCGCGGCAAAGCCGGTTGCTATAGACGATGACGAGTCTCGACCCCATGGTTTCTCCCGCAAAGTCGAGAAAGGTGTCCTATGCACCCCACCGCGTCGTTTCAACGGTTTGCCGGACGCGGTACTGAACAGGTCGCGTGAGGCGCTGATAGAAGAGCTGCAGCGGATGAAGGCGGAGTCGGCCGCGCCTCAAGTGCCAACGGCGTGAGCGCGTAGTAACTTGAGGAAGTCCATGTCTTTGTGCTAAGTGTCCAGGCCTCTATTCTCGAGTTCGACAGCCGTGGGAGATGTCACGCTACTTGGAATGTGCTATGATTTAGTTTTTTTGTATGCTGGTACTATTAGCCCCGTTCTTTCAGTACTAACCCACGGGCCTCGCAACCCTATACGTCACGCATTAGATTATATTCCCTTTGTACGACATGACACACTACGCGCCCGAAAGTTCGTGAAAACCGGGAAGTAATGTCGGGGTCCCACGAAGATACCTCAGATCTTCGTGGGGAATTCGTGATGCGAATATCTTCGTGGTGAACTTCGTGATGTCTCGAGGATGCTGGTAGCACGAAATGTCTTCGGGGGATCATGAATTCCAGGACAACGGGGGTGATCGGCGCCAAGTCCTTCCGTGCGCGCGGTGCTCGCGCTGGCTCTTGTGTCTGCCCTAAACAAGCAGCGCTTGTTTCCCTCACAACGCGCCAATGCAAACTTCATCACCGTCTGCTCAGTCGTCGCTTCTGGCCTCCAGCTCAGTGCTCACTGGTTTCTCCTGGACTCTTCTGGGCCCCCTGTCGCTGAATACTTGGCTGGTACTGAGTCTACTGTCTACGGCCGGATGCGCTCCCTCTCGCAAGGCTGGCTTTCTTTCTACCTGGGGCTTTGGCGAACCAGGGGCTTGCTGACGTCTCGCGGTTGGGCTGGTCTTAGTCTCCTACCTGGGAATCTGGATCCATGAGGCCCCACGGTCCGTTCAGACGAAGGTACGTGTTCTCTCACCCTCTCTTCGACGACTGGATGTGAGGGCCAGGCGAATTTTGCTGCCAGCGGTGCGAGCGGATTTACTATTACTCTGACAGATCCAACCGCCCCCTAATGCGATGCGCATTGCGCAAGATGTTTTAGAGCCACGCAACCGTACTAGCGTTGCAGCGCGCAAGCACATGGTGAGCACAAGCGGCTTTTGGTTCAGGCTCTCATGCCACGTCGTCCAGGCTCACGGTCGCTGGGTCGTATATGTTGGAGGTAGCGCTGGTATGTGCACTTCCGTTCCGGTGTGAATACAGTACTGATGTTTGGTATCTAGGTCTCGGCAAGAACAATACGCGAGGCTGGGGAGATTGAGATGTCGGGCATAAGCGTCCGCGGTTGGTGACCAGGGGGGTTATAGGGTGTGCATATAGTAGCACATTGGTAGTTTTATAGCACATCGGGTTTCTATTCGGCGCGCCCTCTTCTGGAGGGTGCAATGCAATGCTATTCTCCGCCCGAGTACGATCCCTGAATATCTGAAGCAGGGTGCTGTATCCAGAGGGGGCCAGCGAGTGAACCGGCGACTGTATCTTCGTGATTACAGGGAAGTAACTACGTGATATCACGAAGAAATGCATCTCGCGCCGGGCGCTCTAACTTCGTGATTGTGGACAAAAACTTCGTGAAAACCACGTAGTTTTTCACGAAGTTAGGATGACGCCCATCTTCGTGGGTTCAGGATATGTATTCGTGAGGTCCCCGAAGTGACTTCGTGAAATCCCCGAAGACCCTTCGTGGTCAACTTCATGAATACCACGAAGTTCCAGGCGCTCAGTGACATGGAACCATGTAGTCGACATTCGTTCTGTTAGAATCTCACGTAGCGTTGTCAACAGCACCCCAAATATATAGTACAAATCGGTTCATACTGTATGTTCTCATCCGAAAGATGCACTGTCCGTGGTTCATTGTCAACCCCAGATCGGCGATACGGAAAGACATGGATGTTCCGGAACCAGAAGGCTCGCTTGGCTTCACCGACCAGGTCGCCACTCAAACCTTGTACTCGGCGCTCGGGTACCTTCTCTACCCCAACCATCTTCTCTACCCCAATCATCCACCTCGTCCCTTCACCCCATCTCGAACGCCTTCCTACCCTCACCGTCAACGTGGGGATCGCTCTCCTTTATATAAAAGTACCTCGCGACACGCCTTCGCTCTCCCTCATATGCCCCTCTTTGTCGACCCTACCATTGGACCAACCGCCGTCGCTGAGACACTCCCCAGAAATTCGTGCTGGGAGGACGTCAGTAGTTCGTCAAGTACATGTACGTTGTCTCCGCCAGGGTTCTGAACCACAGTCATGCTGACCCGGACGTAAAGCCCGCACAGAGGCACAGCGCCTACCTTCTCTACCTCTGGAATCCTTGGAAGACATCATAATAGAGAAATGGGTTGACGAACGGAGCGATCTGGTGGCGGACAGCATCGCCGCGAAACATGTATTCCCGAACGAGCGCGCGACCGCCATACGGCTCGGCCCGCTCGCTGCGAGAAGCAGGGAGAACAGGAAGCCCCGCTCGTCCGTGTCCTACACCACCGTCCTTCCATACAAGCGAGACGTCCTTAGACAGACACTGGTTCAGCTGAGGTATCGTCATTAGTAAGTACACACCTTTGGCCAATGCACCCAGCTGTTTAACTGTGTCCTGGCAGCTACCCAAAGGCGATTCGTTGTGCCGACCTTCGATGTGGAAACCCGAGAGAATTGCATGATCGGGTGTTCGAGGAGTTCTCGCCCGACTTCAGGGAGAGAGAAGCAGTCGCGGACGCCGGTCGTGGATCCGTGTTGGACGAGTTGGACCTGGAGTGGACTCGGAACAGATTTGCGCAGGCGTCGATTAGGGACGACTACGATTCAGATATGACTGACCGGTGAGACAGGTCGTGCGTATCCCATTCCCGACCACATCCCTATGATTGGCATTGATTATCTTGAATTTCACGACACTGTATCGATAGACTCACTGTGCACTTACTTGTATTATGCCACTCGTACGCTTCGGAACAAACGCACGGACCTGTGGCGACGCTTAAGCTTTGTATCTTGTCCCTTTGTGGCCACGCTTTGTGGCCACCCGAATACACATAGCGCCGCTCGAACCATGCCCTCAAAAGCGCGTTGACATACCTCTTTAAACGAGAAAGGACCTTCGACGGCAACATTCCCGACTCGCCCCTCTCCAACCACCATGTCGCAACTTGTCCTCCCTCCCGTCGTCCAAGGACACCGCACGCCTCTTGTAACCACCCCCCTCCACCTTGCCTCTCTTTCGCCCTACTATACTCTCCGTATCATGAGTATCAACATCACCTGCGAGCGCGACTCAACCGACTCTGAGGACACCATCGGCACCCTAGACGCCATCCTCGCCGCCGCGCTCAACGACTACGGTAAGAGAGAACCGTGACGGTCGACGTCCGCTCCATTCACGAGCAACATGCAACTGATGCTTCAACCACCGCAGGGTTCGTGTTCGAACCAGATCCCTGCACCGGCGAAGAAGTCGTGGTGTACCGCGTGCGCGACATCGATCTCCGCGCACGTAGGATAGGTGAGCCACGCACCACTCGCCCCGAGGCCGAGCGCACCACTGACCACGACCCGGTGGCACAGACTCAAACTCGGCCACGCGCAGCTTCGGAGCGTCCATGGACCTCCTCAGGCGCGCGAACGACCAACGCTCAGTCTTCTATGACTCTCGATACTATCCTCGAGGTGCGGCGCTCACCGAACCCGCACGAGCAGACCTGATAATCGACGAATATTAAATATTGAATGGGCGCTTTCCTCGCACTCGACCGCGCGCACACGCCATGTCCGACACACGAACAGAGGGTCGCGGGGAAGGACGTCGCGTTCGCGTTTTCGTGCGCGACGGACCCGATCCTGGCGCGATTGCTGGTCATCGCGAGCTTGATCGTGTACCTCATCTCGCGCATGGGCGCGTTGTTTGTCGTGCGCGATGCGCTATGATATTATTGTTGTAGCTTATCAATGTAGCATATTCGCGCATCCCTAATGCCCTAGACTGGCGTTTCTCTCGAGCCCTCCAAGGCTGAGCCCAAGGAAGCGGTTCGAGTGAACGGGAAATGCTCCTCGCGAACCCTCACAATCCCAGGGGAATGTCTCACACGCGATACAAAGATACGAAGACCCTCGCGTGAATGGCGGAAATGAGATTCCAGATTGTCGCGCGAAGGCCACGAGCTCAGGAGCGAGAATCCGACTCCGCGCGATCAAGCACATCCCCACCCCCGTTGGCCAGATTTGAAATCATCGCTAGCAACGCTCTGCTCCGCCGGCATGCAAGCAAAAATCCGGATGGAGGATTCGCCGACGTCATGCCAGGCGACAGCCTACGGGGCCCACAACTTGAAGCTTGAAGAGCCAGCAACGCGCTTCACCAAGTGGACCCAGATGCACTCCCCGCCATGCAATAGGAAAACGGAAAATAGAGGACAACGCACCCATGTCGGTTAAGACGGCCGCAAGGACTCCAATGTCTGGCATCCAAGAATATTGTGGATCGTGACCTGGACTTCCACGAAGACCAGCGACTGGTAGTCTCTTCTTGCCGTCGCCGCGATGGCGAGCTTCAAATCAAGCGCCAGAGTCGGGTAGACACGCAGCGAAGCGTATAAGATCCTCGTTGCAACGTGTGAGGGGCTTGTGAACATGCAAAGCGGCAAGGAGGTCGAGGACGGAGGACGGAGGACCATCGTGTGCACAGCCCAGGCAGGCCTGGGCAAGATTTAGGGCCGGCCCCGTCCTGACAGTCTTGTTTGTCGAGCCTCGTACGTCCTAAGCCCACCGATCCTGTCTCTTCTCCTCGCACATCTCCCATTCAAAGAAGGCTCCATCGTTTTATCGAACATGCTCTTTTACCCGTCAACGTCGCTCCCTGCAAGGTTCCCAAGCCGATGAGTTGGTACGCCCGCGAACTTCAGTCTTGCAACGGACGTCGACAAGCCAACAGTTCGGGACAGGACGACAACTCAGCGACTCACCGCGACCTACAAGGCTCCCAACCATCGTTTTGAGCCCAAAGTGCACAATCCGTAGTATCGCTTGTCTTCCCGGTGAGAGACGCATATAGTCGGGTCATTGTCGATGAGGCTTTGATGGCTTTCGAGGGGAGGCTTCCCCGTATTATATTCCGACCGTATCTTTACATGGCGCCCCGAAACTGAAATTGGCAAGCACGAAGACTAGTTAAAGGTGAGTGCAAGGCAAGGAGGAGCCCGCTGTCTACCGTCTGCGGCGCGTCGCTGTGGGGCGACGAGTTTGTACTTGTTATTTTCAGAAGCCTTTGCCAAACAAACCAAAACAACCTCTCCGTTGGTGTGACAGCATGTCACAAATTGCGTCTCAAGCAACATCACGTGCGTTTGTTGAAGCGGGCGAACACCGAGCGTCCTACCGCATTGGGCAGAGGTTTGTACTCCGATAAGCGAAATTGTTTATATGCTCTCTTCCTTCTCTGCTCCTGCACCCTGTCTCTCCCTCACCGCCGGAGGCTGGACTTTTCGTCCTCTCCTTCAACCTCGGTAGGACCACCAGGACGACCACCCCACCTCGAACCTCTTTCCCCCCTTTTCGCGTCCGCAATTCGCCCCGCCACTTTCTTTTTAAATGCCGTCTCGAAACCCTTTCGACACTCTCTCTTTGGTGCAGGCGAACATTCCTCTTTCCCCAGTCCTCTCCCTTGAACGAGGTGGTTATGAGTCTTTCGTGAGTCCTGCCAACGAAAATTCGTCCCTTGCTTGTCTACGCAAGATAGTAAAAGATAGTAAGTCATTTCTAAGCTTGCAATATAATAATACCTGATGTCGCCCGCAACGCAGCAACAGCAGCGAGGAGTTTAAGTGGCTCGACGTACAACGAAACCGAGGCCCACATACCCGCAACCACTGAAGCACCTCTTACGATAACGACAACATACCCGATCCCGTGTTAGTGTTTTTTACACCGAGCTATCCCGTTTCCCATAAGAATAACACGTTTTGGTTCGCTGTGTCCCTCTGACCACAGCTGGTTCCTTGCGTTTTGCGGATTTCGATCGCCTGCCCTCGCCAAGTTCCGAGGATGATTTGGATTCTGATGGTACGGGTCTAATTCCTACCTGCGATCGATAGCCTTCTGAGGCATTCATGGTGCGTACAGTTGAGACAGTGGCAGATTCAGAAGATGCGTGCACATCTGAGGAGTCCCCGGACGATGACGAGGACGACTTTGCGATGCGCGCGATGGCTTTCGCGAGGATGCGCGCCTCGAGCTTCGGGCTCGGCGCTGCCATGACCGGGTTCAACAACATGCTCCTGTCTGATGATGATGAGTCCCAGGGTTCCAGCGACATGATCAACTCGGTAGTGTCCAGTCTCGTATCGACTATCAGCAGCGGTGAGCACCTCCCGTTCGTACTACCCTCTACCATTTCTCACGCGGTTTCCCTATTCCCTAGCTCCGCCCGCTCTAGAGCGCCACGTCTCTCACTCAAGCATCGACAGCTACGAAGATGACGAGAACTTGACTGACATCGAGCGCGACGAGTGCGAGATGGTCATGGCTTTCATCAAGCGCTGGGCGGAGAACGTCAAGCTGTCTTCGACGTACTGGCAAGGCACACAGCCGATCCCTTACAAGGAGCGGTCGGTCCCGAAGGGGCAGTACTTGACCCTCTACAAGACCGAACAAGCGTCAGTTCGTTCTCTTCAGATACCTTGCGAGCGTTTACTTAGACATATTGTCCAGCATCCGCAACGTATCCCAATATCTCAACATTCCGCCCCCGCTCGAGGTCGACCTCCCCCAACCGCGCCTCTCCTGGGACCCCGTTCACGTAGGACTCGCCGAGTGCGCGGAGACCGGCTACCTCAGGCATCCTCTCCCTCTCTGCTTTTCTGCGCCCGCGCAGAGGAAGCTCGAGGAGCTGCGGGATGAGCTCAACGAGAAGATCCAGAACGAGCGCAAGAAGGTGCAAACCGTCGAAGCCCGCCAGCTCGCCGGGGCGAAGCGCGATGCGGGCAAACAGAAGGAGGCGCACACGCGGCGGATGCGCTTGGCCCATGGCCCGTCGCGGCTTTGGTTGGACATCACCGACTTCGTGGTTGGCAACGCAGCCGACGACGATAGCCTCTGAGCGACTCGACCACCGGCACGGCTGTGCTCTATCTTCTCGGCTCTACTGTTCGTGCTCACACACACACACAGCACCTTGCTGACGTCTATTCCCTTCTCTCCGGCAACTCTTCTTCACCTCTCTGGACTTCTTGTTCACAACTTGAAAAGACCCACCTCTCCGCCTTGCGATACCCCACAAACTCTCCATCGTCACCTCGCGATACCTCGCACAATTACGGCCCCTCCATGACACCTACGACTCGCAGATGCCCACTATCTTGTACACCCTCCAGAACTCCTCTTGGATTATCCTCTCCTCTCACTACCTTTCCCCCACACTTGTGCCATCTTTCCTACACATATGCCTGCGTTCGCGCACATCCCCTTTTCCTCATCGCCATCTCGTTTTTCTTGCCCGCTATCATTATCATTGCTATCAATTTGCTGTCCCGTCTCACCTCAGTCCACCCCAGATGCCCTTGTAAGATGTCCGAGGGCGCTGTAATTGCTGTTGTAACAGCAATGTATAATGTTCACGATCTTCGACCCAGCCGCGATGCGGTGTAGGCTCCAAGTTCGTCTTGGTGCTGAGTTCGAGTGTGAAACAAGTTCGACTGCTCAGTCCTAAGCCCAAGCCTCTGCCGCAAGCTCCGGGCCGACGTTAAGATACAAGAATCCTATAGCACCCTCTCGAACTATTTTCTGGTAAAGCAGGAGTAGGCAGAGTCTAGCCGAGTGGGAGGTGCTTTGTCTGCGCCTCATGGTGCGTTGCCAGGCGCCAGAACAAGTGGCCCAGATAGCCAGGCGTTGTCGCCCGTTCCCCCACTTGAACTTCAACCGCTACCTTCCCGCTGCGTTCAACTCACTCCCCACTCCTAGGATACTACAACCTCCTAAACCTAACAGCTCCTTGAATACTCTATCACGTTCTGAATATCGAGCATGCCGACCAAGTCGACCATAACAATCCACGCACAGACCCCCAGGCCCGCGAGCTCTGTAATGTTGAACGCCCTCTCCTCGTTATCCAGTGGTGAGCTTCGATTCAATTTCCACTCTTGTTTGGTAATTGGTCCATGCAACTCATGCGAACCTGCGTTCTACGCTCGTGACTAGAAGCACCGGTCCAAGCACCGTCTCAACCACCCAAGCCGTCGGCCGCGCCTCCTACCACCCGCACCCACCCCACCCGCCTCGAGACCCGCCAGCTCCTTCGCGACAAGGTTAACACCGCCATCTCCAGGCGTATCGACGCCTCGAAGAACACGGTCACCTTCCCTTGCGGGCGTCGCTCCCTAACCACCGTCACGCCGCGCATCCCGCTCAGCCCTACCGTCGCCCTCCACAATGCCCAGCGTCGCATAAGCATGATCCCCAGGCGCGAGAAAGGGTTCCGCACTCGACCACGCCCCGCGGCGTACGGCAAGCATATCCTCTCTGAGGTGCCGACGCTCTGGGAGAACGAGGTCTTCCCGCCCCTTCCCAAGGCCGGGCCACCGGCCGTCCACCCAATAGTAAGGACCAAGGCCACCCGCCCCAAGCGTCGACCGCGCCGACCTGTTGCAGACGAGAACACCGTTCCGTGAGTACACTGTCTTGTATATTCATGGTATCGGGGTTGAAAGGTGCCATGTTTAGGTTCCCGACCGAGATGCCCGCGCTCCCGAGCGCGCTGCCCAGAGCTCGCCGCACGGCGCGCGCGGCGTCGCACTCGCTTTCCCGCATACCTTTCGCGCAACTCGCTGTCTAATGACCGGGATGGTTCTCACAACATCACTTCTCTCTCTATCGTTGCGTCTGTATTTTTAGTATCATCGCTCGGCCGTAGTCTCGAAGCTGTAGATGGCAGCCACAGTGCCGGATCCGTGCTCGACTTACTCGCATCGTATCTCCTGTTTACTTCTCCACCTCCACTGTATCGTTTTGCTCTCAACCACTCTCCATCCCACGAATGTATCGCTATCTGTCAATGTAATCTTTATAACGTACAACGATGCGGAATCTTCTCTGCGTGCCAGCCTCCGTCTCTCAGAATATATTCATTCTAATAGCCATTTCGGCGAAACGTTCGAGACACGACCGGCTTGAATCCAGTAAAGAATGAGAATCCATTCCAAACGGTATCAATACGCTAACAACTGTCGTTTTCAGTTGCAATACATTGAGTGTATAAAGTAGTTCATTTACAACAAGCAAGTCATGTCATGGTGATACATACAACATGTTTAGCCGCAATCCCCGTCAAGCAGATACACAAACACCCCGCTCACTGAGACCCATCCTTCGAAGAGCCAACCACGAACTCAGGCAGCGGCGGCGTCCAAGGCAACCAAGGACCCAACTCCTCGCAATCCTCCGACATCAACACATCCATCGGCACACCCATGCCCAACAGCTGCTCCGGCGACGGCGCCCTCGCGCGCATGAAAGCCTGCATGCGCTCCGCCTCCTCGAGTATCATCCCCGTCGTGACGCTCCTCAAGTTCTCGCTCGGCACGCGTCCAGGCATGCTCGAAAGCTCCTCTGCGTGCGCTCTCAGGTGCTGCATTGCCCGCCTGTCCGTCCGCATCTCGACCCCCCGCCGCGCGGGGCCGACGCCGACGAGCAGCAGGTGCCCCACGCCCCCCATGTACCCTTCCCAGGTCTGTGCGTCCGCGGCTTGGGTGGAGCAGCGCGCAGTGCGGTAGAGCGTGCCCCATGCGTCGGGACCGTAGAATGCCCTTTGGTTGAACCGCGGGAACGGGATCGTGTCGTCGGGGGTCCAGTAAGTGTAGCGTGACGGCGGGGGTGTGAGGGGCGTCCAGCGACGAAAGCGGGGTGGCGTGCCGCGTCCCATCCCACCGACGTCGAGAGAGGGCTCGGGGGCGGGGGAGAAGTCGATCGGGATCGTGCCATCCGCGGGGGGCTCGTACTTCTTCTTCCCAGGCACCTTCGCGGACTTCATGATCCCCTCGCCAAACTCCACGGACGGAAGATGCAGACTACGGAAAGGAACTATGAGCAATTATTCGCAAGAATAGTGAGGGTAGTAGAACTTACGTCTGGTAATGGCATCTGTTGATCGCCTTCCTCCACGCATTCTCGTGGTACACGCCTGGGTGGCGAGAGGTCCTAGCGATTGGGATGACTTTGCGCGGCTTCTCCCTCCGCGGGATCAGAGTGAGCCTCCTCGGTTGTGTGGGGGACAAGTCCATCTCGCGACGCAGGGGGGACGGTCCGGGTTTTGCCCACTCGATGACCTCTTCCTCGTCTCCGTCGGTGGCGCCGAACTCGGACTCATCATCGTCGCTGTCGCTGTCGCTGTCCACCGAGAAGAAGTTCTTCACGAGGTCGTCCGAGCCGACGAAGACTTCGTCGATCTCCGCGAGGAACGCCTCCTCGGAGATGTCGGTCATGGGGTGGTCCTCGTCCTCCGGCGTTGACTTGGGCGTATCGTCGTCTACGGAGAGCATGGGTTCGTCGTTGTCGGAAGGAGGGTCCTCTTCGTCTGTATCGCTCCCGTATTCGTAGTGTTTTTCTGCCGGAGGATGGCACTAAGTATGCAAACTCACTTCGCCGCCACAGTGTAGATGTACCTGTCTGAGTACCGTATCCAAACATTGCATCCAAATACTCCGACGCATTATGAATAGATGGAGGACCTGGTGTGCGGCGTCAGACAGCGATACTGAGAGACGTTGCTCGGTGCCAAAGACGTACCTCTAGCCTCCAATAGACTAGACTTGCCGGCACCTTTCATCGCCCGAGGAGTAGACATGCAACTACTCGCTGATAGTCATACCATCCCAAGTATTATAAACATCACAAAAGACAATAGAGGTCGCACTGATTAAAGCTCACTGGTGTCGAGTGGCTTGACGCGCTTCACAGATCCAACCACCGATACAACATCATTCTCGTCTTCTCTTCCCCTCTTGCCAGGGTTTACCCGAATTTGCTGAGTCGACGGGAGAGCATAGACGGGCTGCGGAACGTTCTCGAGCGGGACAGGTAGAGGGATAGACATCCTCCTTGGTGGAGCAAGTCGCCGAGAAGAGGGAGTCTGACCGACCATGGCGGTTGGATGGTTGTTCATATACCGCAGTCACACTGGGAGGTGACACAGTCGATGCGAGGGAGCCGTAGAAATAATAGTGACCGCCCGGGATCGAATGTCGCGCTGTACGGTGGCCCAGAGATTTTGTGGAAAGGAAGAAGGCCGATGCTCAAGAGAAAATACAAACCGGTTGTTGCGAAGAGGCGCTCTGGTTGGGCAGCTTTGGCGGGCGCCTGGGCCGGCCGTGTGACAGATTATGAACAAAGCACCCTCGGTTCTGGCCCTCGACCGTCCTTGTTTCCACTACACGTCGCCTTCCTTGTTGGGAACCATTGTGCAAAGGTGATTGGGGGTTCATTGTACACGTTCACGCCTTATTCCGGTACGCTATGGTTCAAACTTCAACGTGGTGAGTTTCTCTTGCATCGACTACCGCAATCCTGTTCAAATAACGTACCAACAGTGCATGATAATGCGGACCAAGCTCTCCATATGCCCGCGGCGCTGAAATCATGAAAATCCATAAGCGTGGTGGGTCATGGTAGCAGATGGTCGAAGTAAATCCGCGTTCTTTAGCTCGCCCTATGCCCGAAGGTCAATGTACGTTAACTCAATCGCAACTGTACTCAATGGAAGATAACTCGGCTTACTAGTGGTATTACAGACGATAGGATTGACCGACGGCCCTCCGAGCCAGTGCGAGGAAGCTGGGTGGCGCGCGTCAGTGCCAAATACTGGAAGTCGTGGGCGATATTACCAGTCCGGCGGCTCCGCCACTCACGAGGGACGTCAACCGCCGTTCATATCACAAAACCGGTGCGTCAGTTATTGGCATTTCATAACTCGATGTACGACCAAGGTCGTCCACCCAGCGGTCGTGGGGACAGTCAGTTCTGCTCACACATGTCTCGAAGGACAGACGTGAGCAAGACTACGCGGAAACCGTCACCTCCGATTACGGGTAACCTTAGAAGGAGTTTGAAAGCTTACCTTTGAACAGTGGTTGCGACAGATCATCCGCCCCTGGCTGGACTTGGGGCCTGACGCGACCGGCGAAATGTTGTTGGCGATGAATGTCGATGATGTGACACGAAGAGCTGCTTCGACGGCGACGAGGAGCATCATTACGTCTTGCCCTAGAAGGGCACGCCAGTGTCTGTGGTTTTGCATCAGCATCGACAACAGCAGGTTGACAGAAGCTGGGACGATCGCAGTGCACATTCAGCGGTTGTTCAGCGGGAATCTTTTGTCTCGCAGGTGTCACCGTCGCCGGTCCGTCGGCCAGCCCCCAGACCTAGCGCCCGTCACTGTGGCCAATAGGAACTTGCCGGATGCCACAGAAGTGCATCGCTTCCAAGCTCTTGCGCAACAACTTCGATGTTGGAGAAGGAGTCCGCAGCCGTTTCCCCGACACTGGTGTCGTAATTATTCTTCGCATGCTGAAAGATCGCACCCATGGTGATTTCTTGCATAGCCAAATCTCCCCCTGATCTGCACCAAGAGCAAAGCTGCCGTACAATCCCGGTCGGGTCGCTGGCGCGCTGTCATCTCGATGTCCAGAGCTTTCGCAAGGATAATTCATCTCAGGCCGGTGCTCCAAATCTCTCGATATACGAGTCAGTAACGGATTGCCAACCGCCTCGCCCCAGGTACAGAGCCCCCCTTCGTCGCCGACATACAGTGTATTCCCCACCAGCTGCAGACATCCGGACCACCTAGGCCTCCACCGACGACTATCGGGAAGCTTCACCAAATCTCAATGCACGAACTCTTCCATAAACTCCCCATAGCCAGTTCACCACACCATAGGAGACGCCTGAATTGGTGTACGTATGCGGTGTCGGCCTTCCCGGCCCCGTAGACAAGACCGTACCACCCACGACCACCACTTGGCAGTTGGCTATCGCTGTAGGACCATGTTACACCACGCCGGCTTACCACCGTCGACGTTCCTGAACCTTCCTAGACCCTTGATACAGGCTTTCGATAAGTATGGGCAGCTTTAAATGGGACAGACCCAGACACCCATGGATAAACTTCGATGATGTGCTACATTGCATTCGTATTCGTAAACTGAACTAGATACATGAAAGTAAGGCTACATGACTATTCGTAACTAATGCGGGTGGAGAGCGGAACATGCGTGAGCAACGTCCTTTGCATCATGGGGGAGTTTGAGGAATCGGGCGTAAAGAAGTCGTGATGAGTCGATGGGAGTAGGACGAGAAAGGGATAGAACGAAAGTAACGTGCCATTATGGCGTGTGGGGGGTTGTAACGAATGAGCGATGATGGCTATTCAAAGAGAAAGAGTCCGAAAGCGCGGTGCGGACCGGTCTTGGGCGTTTCCTAGTCGGCTCTAGATCCCGCCCGAGAAGTTTCGGCATCGAACCACGGGACACATCGGTAGCACCCTTGAGTTGGCCTAGTTGAAACCGGGAGGAGGTGGCCACTCAAAGAAAGGCTTCTCCGGCACGTACAGGTGGACAGGAACGCCAGCCGCCCTGGCTCCGCGCTCCCGAAGCACCCGTTCGAGCTCGCGGCGTCTCGTCTCCAACAGCCAGTACTTGGAGCCATCGAAGGACCGCTCATATTTAGGGAGCGGCCGCTGGGGACACTTGCGCCAGTCTCCGACGGTGCCTCCTTGGATCTTCCAGTCACACCTCTGCGACAATGGCTCTGGAGTCCTGAGCAGCTTGGGCAGCGCAGGCGCAGGGCCACTAATAGAGACGTCAGTTGGTGGCATGGCGGCATTCGCCAAAGGGTGACGTACCACATAGCCTGGAGGTACTCGAAGCGCGTCTGGCGGATAGTAACCGGCGCGTGAACGTGATGGCAGTCCGTACACGACCTAGGCGGTGGTTGACATGCCGAACATTGAGGCGACCAGATCGCCAGGCGACTTGAGGGGACATAAGTGGGCTCGGGCCAACCGTTGACCAGCGGAACGGCTAGTAGTGGCTCGTGTTCGTCGTCTATTCAAAAACGCGTGATCATGCGATAAAGCACTTACCAGTCACGGTCCCAGGTCCACCTCGAGGAGGGGAAGAGGGTTCCTTCGCCTGAAAATCTTCCGTCGCCACACCTACAACCACCACTTGAGCTACAGAATGGAAGACGGGGCACGACGCGTGCGACGTACCGACAAGAGTAAGCTCGGTGGGCACCTCGTCGAATGGAATCTCTACCTCCGTGATGTCGCAGCTCTCGAGAAACATCGCCTCTACACGGCACGACGTTAGCGATGCGTTCAGTTCGGAGGGCCGGGGGCACTCACCGAGTGGCTGGGAATGCGACTTCTCTGCACCGACTCCG
This sequence comes from Ganoderma multipileum BCRC 37180, assembly GCA_000338015.2. Taxonomy (NCBI): domain Eukaryota; kingdom Fungi; phylum Basidiomycota; class Agaricomycetes; order Polyporales; family Polyporaceae; genus Ganoderma; species Ganoderma multipileum. The sequence continues at coordinate 10,366 of BACB01000482.1, read as the reverse complement.
GGGTCCGCAACAGAGGCGGAGGACGCTCCGCCAGAAGTCTGATCCGCTCGGCTGAGCTCCTCGACTACAGAAGAAGGACGAGGGGCGCGTCATTACATGTGGGGGAGGAGCGGCAGACCAGGGTGGTTGGGGACGTACAGAGTGTTGCTCCAGTCTTCACTACGGACTCGGAGACGAGCTTCTCCCCGACGGGGTGAACGTCTTGCGAGCGAGTCCTTGGGTAGGGGCGAGGGGAGCTTACGTGCGGCATCTTCACGATCAGCGAAGGGTGGGCGAGTGGAGTGGAGGAGAGGAAGATGGCGAATAGCGGCTCGGTGGTTGAGACTCAGAGGATTTTATAGCCAATCAGCAAGTCCCTGGTCACGACGCCGTAACGCGGCAGGATTTTGAAAACAAGGAATTGCAAGGACTTACTTACCGACCGGATAAAGGCCACAAAAGGGCCCCCTAGCGAGCATGCTGACGCGCGCGCCTTATGAAGTGGCTAGAGGACTTTGGAGGCAGCTTTGTTGTGACTCAGTAGCGCATACGTTCTAGCGTAAAGGTGACTCGGATTGGTTGGCCGTGTGCCCTGCACTTGACGTGCCTTCAGAGCCGACGACATATCCATTGTAGTTACCTATAAGGCAGGTTATACAACAATCGCCAGGTATAGATGGGGAATTACTCACCTCATTCAAAACATCCTTCCCCATCGAACATTCAAACGATGACCAAGAAATTTCCGAGAGGGATTCAGCACCAGGAGCATACGTGCGATAACACAGCGGCGTGCGTGAGGCTTCACGGAAGATTTCAGTGCGGCGGTGGTGGACAACGACTCGGAAGACGGGCACGTCGGGGATGGGGAACATGGCAGGGAACCAGAATTAATTGACTGAATCCTGCGGAGGTGGGTTGTTCGCGGAACGGCGTGCAGCACGCAGAAGTGAACGCAGCTCGCATCATGTTTTCGACGAGGGGAAGACGATGGGGGAAAGAGACAGCGTGCTGGCGCTATGCTTGTGTGCGCGCTCGCTGATGTTTTCGGGCGCCTCCTGTCAGAGCAGCAACTTGTCTTCGCCCCTCATCTCAAGCCTACTTGGCCGACATATAAATCCTCTTTAAACCGCCTTCTATAGTCAATCGTTCTAGCCGCTAAATATTCGTGGAGATGTTTTTATTGGCCTAAACCTTGTCAATTACTGGAGCACTTACATTGTAAGTACCGCTGCTCCCTTCTCAACTCGGCAACGGAAGTTCGATCTAGTACACACCGCGGTTCACAAGATATCTATCGTGTTTACAAGTATATTTCTGACGGCCAAAACACAGCACCCTAACCGAAGAGGATTTCCAGCCCAGAGGATTGCGAAGTTCTTTCACCAGATGGTATCGTTCAGCACCGCAGCCACCCCCTGTCCCCAAAGCGCCTGAGCCGCGCCTGCAAACATTAAAAACAAGACGATCAGCTTCAGACACCCAAACACACGGGCATGGGAATGAACGCACTTGACGGGTGGTAGTTGTTTCCCCAGAAGTCGTTCGTGTTGTCTCCGTAGGACGTGTTATCCACGAACCCGTAAGCCGTGGGGTCGTCTAAGACCTTGGTGAATGCTGCATTGGAATCCCAAAGCCAGGTCTTTACCTGGGGAAGGTGTGAGCCCGGATTCCTTACGGACATCTCGCTTAATGTCACTTACTCCCTTGTTCGCAGCCGCGAACGACTGTGCTCTCGCAGCAAGCTTCGAGTTGTACCCTTCGATGACGGTCTTCTCGAGGGCCTGCGCATCAGCACTCTGCGCCAGCATCTGTGGAAGGAAACAAAAAGGTGAGCATCTCGCTGTTCGACGGCTCGTGACGACGGTAGGCTGACCAACGGAGATCGGTCGACAGGCGGAACGTTGATAAAGAGGAAGTTCCTCGCGCCGACGTCGCTGCGAGAGCAAGGTCAATCAAGCTCCATGAAACTTTGTCTAGTGCATGCGCGTACTACTGCATGCGGAGGGAGCATCGCATCAGCTTCCATCAGGCGAACGAAGCGAAGGACTTACGAGCTTCTGGACCTGGCCGAAGTACGAGTCCAAGAGCACGTCCGAGAACCTGTCCCACAAGCCTGAAGTCAGTAGCCTATCCTTTTTCCGTCTTTGACCATACGCAATTACTTACGCATCACGATCCCCGCTCTGGTAGTAGCTGTTTCCGATGTCGTTGATCCCAATCCACACCGAGAACAGTGCGTTCTCGCTCGTCCACGGGGCCGTCGCGGGCTTATCCGCCGCCTGGCCGAGGAACTCGTTTACCTGGTCGATCAGCGAGAGGACCGTCGGCTCGTACGGCGCGACGAGCGACGCGTTGATCGTCGCGCCGCCGTACGCGTAGTTGTACGTCAGGACAAGCGACTTGTTGTACACCGTCGTGTCGACGTCGATCCAGTTCGTGCCCCCGACGGCGGTGTAACCTGGGTAGGGTGGGTTGCCGAGTGGATTACCAGGGGCAGGTATGTCGCCAGTGGTGGTGAAGCCGGTTTGGGTGTAGGAGTCGCCGCTGCGAAGGTATGTGAGCACTTTCCAGCCTATTGTCTTAGCGAATATGATCTCTCACAAGCTGAACCAGAAGTTTGCGTTTTCGATACCACTCGGCACGCTGGTTGGCGCGGTTGTCGTGGAAGTCGTCGTCGTGGCGGGTGCACTCGTCGCGGTACCGGGTATGCACTGACTGTAGTCTATTGGAGAGAGGTAACACAGGGTTGGTCAACATAGCTTGTGTCTTATTTCGCCGTACTCACAGTCATTTTGCTTAGTGCATACCGTCCTATATTTCGAGAGTGGGTGCCGTCGTGAGCAGTGCAGCCTACGCTAATCTCCGAATGGTGCGTACCCATCCACACACGCTGTGTCCCCAGTCCAGCCTATTCCACCGCCTATATAAACGGTGAGCTTCGCTGAATACATGTTTAATAGTCAAACAGCTTACATTGGGCCCAAACTGGCTGCTGAGCTGCGACACATCGCACAAACACAACCGACGCCAACGCCGCGAGGCCGAGTTTTGAGAACATGGTCGCAATAGCCAAGTCCAAGCCAAACTACAAGGCCGCCAGAAAGCAGAATGCGGCTCTTCCCCACTATTCATCAACGTATATATAAACGCAGGAAGATGTTCGGATGAAGTCATGATCGCCTGGACCCTATGTGCGGTTGAATGTCGGAAGCTTCTGCAGGCAAGCAGCGCACCAGGTGATGAAAGCTTCCCTTCGTGCATCCCGTGGCGGGTTCCAACGCTTCACGGAATGTAGATGGAGACAGACACGCAGGCAATTGCCTCCGGTGTTCTGCCGCTCGCCTGGGCTGGCCTTGTGGTGGCCCGCGACGGTAAAGGGCGGACCGTAAGTTCTTCCTTTCCCTTCATTCCGTCCGAGGACATACTGTGTAACATCTGGCGCACTCGCAGTCTAGGCCATCCATACATGTGATGCCTGATTCTAGTTTTGCGGGAAAAATGAGAACCGTATGCAAGGGATGCGCAGCCAGGGACTACCACACCCGCCAAATGGCCGAGGTTAGAACTGGCCGCATCCCGAGTCCGCTTGACGTCGTGGTTGAAGAAGGTTTATTGCAATGAGGACTTCTGCCGCACTCGAGTGGAAGCAGCTAGTAGCTGTACAGAATTGGCCTTACAGACCTCAAGTTCTGGATGGTTCCGTCTCGTTGCAGATGAGGTTGGATCCAGAGGCTGATCGGCAAATCCCGAGCTTGTAGTATGCTATAACCAGACCTTCGAGCGTCGGCCTTATGTACAAACCTCTATCAATCCTTTATGCTAGTTTCTTCGACGTCGGTGAATGCATTGACTACAAGGCCAACGTCCGCAAACCAAGATACTGAAGCTTCAAACGGGCGCTGCATCAAGCGGCGTCTGACAATAGCTAGAGTCTTGGGTGCTTGATACATCGCTTCAAGTGCTTCTTAATAAAGACTGTAATGAATACCTCCGTATGCATAGCATATTCATCCACATCATAGGAGCTTGCTGGTAGGGGCTTGTGGGTAGAACCTGCTGGCAGGTGAGTGCGAAGACATACAGCAACTCCATCTTGGGCAGCATACTTTCGTAGGCGCTGTGGAGGTCGGTGCCACGTGCTGCTTGTGCTGCCAGATTCTGCACCTTCTCGCCCTGACCACCACCTCCTGGATTTAATCCTCTAATTCATCGGTTGGCTACCTCGCAAATTCTCTCAGTATCACTGCGATACCCGATGTCTGAAGGCGAAAGGTCCAATATCGACCTCACTGCCTCGCCTCCATCCACGCCACTACCTGCTCCCACAACGGTCTCGAACAGATCTCTCCGTCCTCGCCGACAACAGGAGAGTGTTTCGGCGGAAGAAAGAGCTCGTTCCTCTGCGGCAGCGTCTTCTCGATCTCGCTCTCGGTCCCAGTCAGGTGGCTTACAGCTCCTATACCCAGAAGATCCCGGTAGCCCTCAACACTTTGCAGACTCCTCAGGTAGCTCCGGAGGCCACGTCTCTCCACTAGCAGAAGAGGACGCAGGCGCCGCAGGATCAAGCAGAACGAACAGGGGGGCCGTAAGTAAGTCCGTCGCTGGAGAAGGGGATGGAGACGGTAGCTCGAGGGCTGGGATGAAACGAAGGCGCTCTCCATCCCCGGTCGCCAACAGTAGCATTTCTGGGAAACGTAAGGGAAAGCGGAGGGCACTGGAGGCCACAGGTACGTATCGAATACACCGTCCGTCCGGACTACTCTGAAAGCGCTGGGTTCGGTTGCAGACGTGCCACCTGACGATGCTGTCGGAACAAACGAAGGTTCGTCCTCGACGCACGTCTCATCAGAAGCCGCGGCCTCGGTGGATAGCTCAAGAAAGCCCACCTCCATTTCACAAGACTCGCGCGTCGCCGAAGCACCCGCTGCGCGAGACGCAGACGACCCCGCAGCCGCATTCGAACGTATGATGAGCGAACATTCTTCCACCTCGCGCGCGCACGACGCCTCCGCGGATATGTTTCCATCTGTGAATGTTCCGCCCAGCACTCGCGGCGCAGTGACCGGTGATATACCGTTTCTCGAAGATTTTACATTCCACCCCGTTCCCAGCACGTCCGCTCGCCCCGCGACCCTTTCTCCGACCACGGAACACGGTCACTCGCGACATTCCACACACACAAGGCTCAACGACGCTGAACCGACGCCTAAAGCAAAAGCCCAGCCCCAGCGCCCCGTCGACACGGTGCCGATCGACGAGGTGGAGCCTCTCGCCGCTTATACATGTCCCATCTGTTTTTCGCCGCCGTCACACGCCACGATCACGCCCTGCGGCCATGTCCTTTGTGGCGAGTGTCTCTTCACGGCGGTAAAGACCACAATCCAGCGGGGAGCGTACACGCTGCCGGCGGGAGAACGGATGACTGCGAGGTGCTTTCTCATGTGTGTGCCGCTGCCAGAATTCTAGCTGATGCAAGATGTCCCACAGATGTCCGGTGTGTAGGGCGCCCATTCCTGGGTGGGATGGGAAAGGTGGAGGGGTCATAGGCCTGAGACCGCGAGCCGTGTTCAGCCTGTAGAGTCCGGTCGTGTTCGGAATATCAAATTCGGAAGGTTAGTGTCTGAATCCCTTTGTACACCATCAAAGTATTTCTCGGGAGGAGTACCTCAACTTCTTTCTCATCCTTCTCCACCACGACCTCGGGTTGCAGGGGCATACGGTCTTTGCTAGGCCACACGGGACTACACGCGCCCCGAAAGTTCGTCGCTGGCGTGCAATTACGTCTGCTTCCTGACCACGGCCAGAACGCGGCTCACGTACGGCCGATGAATGTGGCCTCATTCTGAATGCCGGAAGCTATGATGCGGTTTCTCTCACGCAGCATCTTCTTCCCCTGGCTTGCTGCCCGGGGCATAGCCTCGCGCTGAACTATCCCCTCTCCCCTGCTGAATCTACGCCCTCAGCTCATGTCTCGTGATTCATCCCCAATTACAAAGTCTCGGTCCCCGAGTAATGCGGTGAGTTTTCCATCATTGCCATGTTCCGTCACGTACCAACGCTTTACTTTATCTCCAGAAGCCGACTGTGAAGAGTTCGATGTCGGAGCGATCTCGAAGAACATTTCGGCGCTGCCCACCCACCGGCAGTCCATGTATTTATCAATAGGTGGAATGGCTATCTTATGCCGGTCCTCCCGCTCGTGGTTTGGCCAGCGGCGTGTTCGTACTCTATGAACATCATCCAGTCAGCCCCCGCACGGGAAGTGCGGGAGAAGCTGACGAGATCACGGTAAGTGTGTTCAGAACGACGCTACGCCTGCCCAGGACGGTGGGCATCATCGACGACGGCCCAGGCTCACGTACCCACTTTGACAGGCACAAGATCCTTGGAGCTTCTAGTCGCGCTGCAAGGTGGACATCGCGATGGCACACGACGTCTGTAACGCGAACCCGCCGTTGGATCAGGCGAAGGGCGGCGATGCTGGGACGGCGTGTCACGCACTCCGAGACGCTGGGCTGGTTGCCGGCCGGCCGTCTCCTCCAAAGTATCCCTGCCGCGCGACACGACACCGATGACACACGGCTGGCACTGGCATTGGCAGCGCCGTTCCTACTGCGAGGCCCATGAATAGCTGGCTGCGTATACGCTGCATCGGCGTTAAGTGCCAGTTGTGGCTGTGATCCCTGCTCGACGACAATGATGCTCGTTCCCCGGCCCGGCAACGGACGTCGCGACCTCTATGGCGACCGAGATCAATCGTCCGAACCTGTGTCCTGTACCGCACCCAGGAGAAGAGACTGGAGGTCTCGGGAGGCCCAAGGCGAACGCGGCGGCTCGCGGCTGCCTTGCCCGATGCCTCCTGTCTCGACCCACTATTGACCCCCGCGCCTGTTTCGGAACTCGACGACCAGGGGGGGGCGCCGAAGACGGAGCCTGCATGGCGTCGAGATTCCGACGAACGTGCAGATCTGAATCTAGGTGCTGTTGCGGTCTGCCTGCCATAGTGTGTCCTCATCGCGGCTTCGTGCGGCCCAAGCTGGTAGAGACATTGCCCATTTTGGAACAATTCGCCCGTTGCGCCGCTCTGCGATCACGCCGCGCTTCCTCTGGCGTGGCAAGGAAGCGGGAAGCACACGGGGACGCCCCCGTTCTCTCCTATTGCGTCGCGACCGATGGCGAGGCCGAGCTGGGGTTGGCGGGGCGAGTACAGTTGCCAGCGAGGTGACGGCCTGCCGATACGTCGCTGGACCGTCGACAAGGCATGCTGCAGGGAAGGCAGAGAGCGCATGGCAGTAATAGCGAGGTCGTGCTTCCGTGGACCTATTACCTTGAGGCTGCGGTAATCCTCCGCCCAGAGACGGACCTGCTTCCACATCCAGAGTGTAGGCACCGGAGTGCCTTCTGTTATTGGGTTTACAAAGATGGACCTGTAGCGAGTATTGGTATTGACAGCCGGCAGGTCCGCAGCGGGGCGCGTGTCCCCTCTATGGCGTCCATTGTCATTCAAGGTTCGCTCGCTCGCAATTCAGGCAGCGGAGAGCAGGGGCATGCCATGAACCCCAAACTCTTATCTTCTCTTCATCAGCGGCGGTGGTCATATGCCCCTCGCACGTTCCCCTAGGCAGTCTATTGGACTGAAGTAGAGTCTCGTATGCCCATGGGGTGCCTTCCCGTGCCGCTCCTCTCGTACCAGAGGCCGGGTTAGTCGACGAACTTTCTACATTTACTTTCCGGTCTCATACGGGCTCGAGTTAGAGCACTTTGTAGATAATAACTGGGGTGCAATGTCTCTCCGTGCGACTTCCAGACGGTTCGGAAGCCGGGAAGCTGTACGGCATTCCGCCAGCGGCCAGCGGATGCGCGCCCGCCAGCTTTAGCCTATCCACTTACTGACAAACCTCATCTCTGTCCAGATCATCCTGCCATCCTCCATCTGCTGTCCGCCATCTAATCTGCTTTTCTACCCTTGCGGATGTTGCGGTACTGGACAATGTGACCCCAATGTCTGTTACCAAGTTGGGGGACATTTCCAGGAAATGTATCCCATCAAATACGCCAAGGCCGAAGTAGGTTCCTTCCCTCTCTTAGTTCTTGAACAATCCTTTGTATGGGCAAGTCGGCGACAGATTTATGGTACGGGCTGGGGTTCCAGGTGCGTCTTTTGCAAGCTTCCTCTGCGTTAACGACTCGATTCTAAGCTGATGTCTGGTAATTTGGGTCACTGCCTCGTTGGTGGTACCGAACTCGATGCCGGCAAATTTTCTGCATGACCTTGAAGACCTTCCCATCGTGGCATATAGCCAGCGCTGCCTTGGCAAGGTGGAGGCATCATCGTGGTTTGCGTTCGGTGTTAGCCCCCTCGCCGACCCCGCTTAATAACAAGGCGTGGTGGTGCTCGATGGGTTGGGCCGTGTTGAGCTTAAGGTGGTCGGCCTTTAGGCGAGTAGCCGCAACGTATCATTGTGGGCGTTGCGATGTGCTCCTATCCCGTTACTGACGGGTGCATGTTTCAGGAATTTCGTAGCTGAGCGCTCAAGCATCGAAACCCTTGCCTCTTCCACAGCCCGCTGCTGCGACCCAAGCAGCACGGCTGCTGTCATCGGCACCCACTTTCGTACCGGTTTGCTCAACTTACTACCGATCTATGTCGGGAATCGCTGCTCGGAGCCATCAATCCATCAGCAGGCCTATGTAGTATGTTTCACTACTTCCTATTCCCCACCGATGCCATTGCAAACCAGCTGTCTATATCGTTGTTCCTTGCAACCGGAGGTTCCTCTGATTACAGACCCATGACCCTATCTTTAACATTTTATCGGCTAATGTGCGACGACGGCTGTTCTATGTTTCCCGCCATGAGCTGACTTTACGTATTTGTGGCAGATCCAGCGCTAGGCATAGTCTACTCGAGCGTCAGGGGTACCCTTGAAGCCTTGTCAATGCCACGAATAGCCCTGCCGTCGGAGGTTGTACCGCTCGTTTTAGGTTGAGGGCCTGTCGCGGACATGCCGTTGTGGGCCGTTGTCAGCGCTAGCTACGACGAATCGGTACGCTAGCTCATTTGTACGTGTATTGGCTTTTCGGTTTCCTTTTCGTACAACCTGAACCTCCTATTTCACAGTCTTGCGACCCTCGCGTGTGCTGTGGCACGCGTAAACCACTGCCGTCACATGGTGACGCCGGGGGCACTGCCGGGACGCTACGTAGTTCGGTACCTCGGTGCTCAATTTTCTTAGCCGCCACGAAGCGAAGCAGTAGGTTCTCGAGACATCCCCCCTTTGTTCTCTAAATAGGCTAAAATATATACGGTTTATCATATGCAGACGGATCCCCCTGCTCATCACCGGACACCCGATACTTGTGGGATGAAATGACCAGCACCGTGGGCGGCGGCTGATGCTCGTTTCCCCTCCGAGCAAGTCGGGAGGCTGTCACGGTTGAACTGTCAATGTCTCTTTTCCAAGACGACAAAGACATCCCGACAGGTTCGCAACTAGGCGATCGATTCAAGCACTTTTACTCCGCGGATCTCGAGATGATTAGATACTCATATGTTCAGTTGTTTATTGACTCCCTATGCCTGATCTCTTCCCGATCCTTGTCCCGATCCTTCCGTATCTATGATATACTACTTAGCATGGTGGCGGAGTGCCGCTTGCTCTCCATTGCTCTCTCATCTCGCTTGGACAACCTTGCCTCAGATCTTGAACGAGTTGGCAAAACTTGCTACATCAAAGAGCTATGCACTCCCCATCTTCTCTCGCGGGCAGTGTTCTACTTTAACAATAAAATTCAACGTTCGTTGGCATGGCTGCTGACCGCTTCAAATCGCAGTCGAATAGAGAAGACCTTGGGAATTAGGTGAATTTGACGACAGAACGTGTTTTTTGGTACCGGCATTTACACCCATCATGTGCGGGGTTCCATCAAGATGCCACGAGCCTCGGCCCTCGGGGATGGCACTGGGACGGCGTCAAGGTCCCGATTGCAGCTCGAGAACACTGACCTGATTGGTCATCATGATAGTGGCGATCGCGGCTTTTAAGGACACCGAGGGGGAGGTCTGTTGTCAGCTTCTCCCGAGAGCGTTTGACGATTTGAAAGACGCTTTCCTGGATGAGTACCAGGCGGGCGAAAATCAGATCCATCGTGATTGCATGTCACCATTCCCCGTTTTCCCAGAAACAGTCAACCGTCCCCCATAACGATCAATCCATTCCTTACTCTACGGACCTCCAACGCCCTCAGGCCTCAGGTATCCTAGGTAATACGAAGTATGCAATGGAAGGAATGCTGAAGAAGCTGTGATTATCTCTAAGATCGGATTCGCCTTGCCATGCGGCATGGATACAGCGGTATTTAACAGTATTGGCGTCTAAGTAGG
>BACB01000481.1:0-37296 GCA_000338015.2 Ganoderma multipileum BCRC 37180 | reverse complement strand
AAGTCGGGGCGGTGGCGCCCTGGCCCGCCACGTAGCGCTCGCCCTCGTTGGACCACGACTCAAGCCTCTCGGAGCTGTCGGAAAGACAGTCAATCAAGGCGGATCAAAGGTTTTGTGTTCTCGGAAACTACGTGCAGATTGCCGCTGATCCCTCGGTGCTTTCGAGAGAACTGATACAATGGTGCCGCAATGAATTGGACTCCATCCCGTCCTGAAACACAGTCGAGCGCAACTCCCAACCAGACAGTCTCCAACTTATGGCCAATACTTCAAAGCACGGTTAGTTTGCCTTTACCGAGTTACTTCGCTAACCCCCCCGGCAGATATAAATATCGTATCGTTCCATTCTTTCCCTCGTCAAGGGTCTAGCGACCCCAGCACTTACGGCAGTGTCACTAGCGTTACTTTGATGGGATGATGCATTGATGGGGCATCATACATTTGTTGCAGTCTGGGGCCCGAAGGCCTGGCGAGGCCGCAGTCCACCCGACGACCGTGAACGCTGAGCCGTTGCGCGCGGCCATCGTGTCCCAAACGAAGCGAGGCGAGGACGACAGTCAGTGAGTGGAGCTCAATTCAGATAAGGCGAAGTCCGAAGGAAATCCCCGGTGACTTGTATATTGCACGTGTTTCATGCCGCACAGAGTTGTGCCACAGACAATAAAGCAACAGTGGTTGGTGAGGGAGGGAAAAACTCGGCGTTGCATGCATGACGCCGACGGATCCGGCACGGGACGCAATATCGCTTCGCAACAATCTGCCAAACGAGGACATTGGCGAATCGGATCCCGTCTCGCCTTCGACTCCAAAAGGCAGGCGTTGATGATGGGAAAGATGTCGACATTTCATACTCGCGGCTCCCGAATTATTCGACATTTGAACAAACGCCGCCAAGCTTCTCCCGTAAACCCACTTTCAGGTATTCCCATGATTGATCTCACCAGCCACTTTTTCCATCGACCGTCTTGAATCTGAGCGGGCAGTGCACCCACAAGTTGCCAACCATCAACTCGTTCCGACTGAGAAGTCGAAGGACCCGTAGATGCGCTCCCACCTTGGCTCCCACAGCATTCAAGACTAGCACAAAACCGACCGCCCACCTTCTGTCTACCAACTTCATCTCCGCCTTCACGCCATTCCGCTTCCCGTTCCTTCCTCTCCTCCGTCACCCCCACTACGTTCACGACACTGGCTCTCAACGCTGTTTCCCCTGTTATGCTAACCGACGACCTCCCTTGGCCGGAGCTCGGTAACGTGTCACGCGGCGCGACCAGGGGCAACCAGGGCCAGAAGGGTGTTCTCGGCCCTCCCGACAATGAAGGGCACTGTCTCCTTCAGCTTCGTGTCCAGCCGGGTGTGCTCGCGGTGCGCCTCAATCGCCAGGCTAGCGATTGGTACCGCACGCTCGACACCGAGGTCAATCGCGCCCTGAAGCTTACGAAGACGTACTGGCGGAAGGCACGTCGGCGGCAGGACTACGACGCGCGCGCGGACCAGGACCACATGGAGCTCCACGAGTGGCTTCAGCAGCTCAAGGACAAGGTCATGTCACATCTCGAGGTGCTCATGCAGAAGGGGGAGATCCAAGGCCCGCCCTACTTGATGCCCGACAACATCGAGCTCACCTTCCTCCGCAAGTTCATCGAGCGACAAGCCGCTGGCATCCCACATAATCCCCGCCTCCGCCGCGCCCTCGGCCAGGGTCGGCCGGCTGGCGTTGACCAGCAGTTCTCCTCGAAGATATCGGTGGGTTCGTCGCCCTCGATCACTCTCGCTGGTTGCATAGGGTTCTCGGAGAAACGTGAGTGCACTCCAGGAATCTCGTCATCAAGCCCGTTGACCCCCCTCATAGAGGATGCTACCGACGAGGACATGAACTCCGGCGATGGCGCGGAGCCAGGAACGTCGCACTCTCTACTGAATGAAGTAAACTTGAACCGTGAGTGGTATATCGTGTCAACCCTGCCCGCACTGTACCCACTTACGTTGACTTAGGGCGCAATCTAGCGAGCGCGCGAGCGGCATTCTCGCGCGCACAACGAGAGACTCAGGAGTCGTTCGCGCGCTACACCGCGTGTATCGACGCCGAGGCACAGGCTCGGCAACAATTGAGTATGCTCGAGGAACGTCGAGACGCACTAAGTACGTCGTTCTGACACCTTGCCTTCACGAACCAGACTGACATCCGACAGTGGCGTCACTTGCCGAGAGCTTCCGAACCGATTACATGGACTGTACGTCGTTTCAGCTTGAACACGGGTCCCCATCTTATTCCATTCATGTCACAGCACCAAGCGGGTCTACGAAACAGTCGCCGCCACTGGTGGACGATATTCAAAATACGCTCGAGCGATCGGACTCGAGAGCAAGCACGTCGCAGTCGCACGACGAAGTCATGAATGCGATGTAAGTCTTCTTTCTCATCGTGCAGCGTACGCCACCCCAACTGAGAACGGCACCCAGACCCAACAACCATGTGGCCTTGCAGGACAACGTTGCGGCATGGAAGACGATGAGGGAAATGCAGTGGTCTCACGGCGATGCCATGGCTGTCCCTGACGTCTCCCGTGGTCACCACGAATTGGGCTCAGTTGATCAGGTACGCGGTCTCTACGTGAAGGACAAGGTCATATATCTGAGCGCTCTATGTTTAGACTTTCTCCCCGGCGCGGGGACAGGAGATGCAGATGAACGCTCTGGGGCAGATGGAACGCAAACACCCTAGAAGCTGGGAGGAGCTTCAGAGTACGTCTTCCCCACCCGGATGTGATCGCTCACACGAGTCCTGACACTGCATTTGATCTCCCAGACCAGACAGCGTTCGAAGTGAGTGATTCGAGACTGTGCGTAAAAAACTATATGATGTGACCTCTTTTGATGACACTCAAGGATATGTCTTCCTTACCGCCCCGCAAACGCCACCAGATATCCGGCGCAGACTTCCTGGCAACTTCTCGCTCGGTATGCTCCTCAATAAGGCAATCCGCGCTGGGGCCGCCCGCTCACGCGGCGATGCGCCTCGATCAGAGCGTCGCTGTGCTCACCGGCGCGCCGCCAAATGCGGAGCTGAGCGGCCTCGCCTTATGACTCGGCATGTCGCGGCTTGAGCCTCGGCGCATCGTGTAAGTGTCGCATCCTTCCTCGCCGATTTCCTGGATCTCATATGCCTGGTGTAGCCCCCGCAGTGTACCATACACGTTTCAGCTAATGGACTTTCCCTTCCAACCATCGCCCGGACTCTCATGAGACCCTGCATTTGCACCACCATTTCCCATGCGCCCTCCTCACGCATCGCATCTGTGCCACCGGACATTCGCGCTCTTTATGCATAAGGCTATTTTGTGTTGTGCCTCGCCCCTCCTCACATGCTGTGACCTATCCTTATGCTGTCGACACCCTCGTTTGTGTTTCTCGGTCTTCATCTCCATTCTCGCCCTCGTCACGACTTACTGATACCTCCGCGCTCCATCCGAGCCCGCGCCCACGCCATAATTCTTCGCTTGTAGATATTTGCTCTACGTTGTACAACAGATCGCGTTCCCCAAGCCATGCATGTCCGTTGTCCGGTGCGCTGTCCTCCTCATTTCCCTCCGCATCGCGTGGCGTTTGCTTTCCTCGGACACGAACCAAAACCTCGTCATGACTGCAGGATAGATTGTACCACTCGCTCCTTGCCCCTTCTGCAAATTCATGTTGTTTTACTAGTGTACCTAGCGGCCGGACTCGCGTCCGCAACCGCATCCGTACCGTATATTCATATCTTTATCTGCGCCGGCCACCTCCCCCATCTCCATAACCCGCGCCCCGCGTAGAATCGGTCGCGATCTTAGGTGATCCACGCCTGTCCGTCACGATTTCCGGATCCCCTGTCAGACTTAGGTCGGATGCCGGCGGTGTATCTGAACATGTTACGGCAGATAACCCCTCCGCGGGCGATGTGTGGGAGAGGTCACTAGGGGCAGCGCGATGAGGCTATCAGCCTTCTCTCCCATGGTATGTCTTAATCATTGTGTCCTAACGGAATTTCCCATGATGATGCTGCCCTCCCACCTTAGATGAGGAACGGATACATAGGGAGTATGGCACACAAATGCAGACTCGTGACGGTCGCACCGAACGGAAGCGTGAGTGGAAGATTTCGAGGCTTCTGTGCGTTGGCCGTGGCAACTGACGAACTCAGCCGGCTTCGGCTGTTAATGGCATGATAGGGATAGACAGCACCGGCCACCCAGCGCTCTGGCTTGCGATCGAGGTTGGCACGTTCAGCTCGAACACCGCAGAGGCCGAATATCGTACCCTATGACTAGACTTTGATCAAGCCGTCCCGCCCGTCCTTGAGGTTGCAGGCCACGGCTAAGTTAATACAGGTACGCCCTATTTCCTAGATCTCTTGAGAGCTGGAATCATGATGAACGTCAACACAACTGTATGATATTGGGGCAATTTCAAAGGCTGGTGATGACATGACAGCTGGCGAAACGCAGGGATGTAGCGAACGTGCTGGCGGCACAGCCCAGTGGGGTATGCCGCCCACGGTACGTCAGGCTTCTGCTGATCGCCGAAGCCGCGATAGAAGGGGCGAAGGGCGATTGCATTGGATAACCTTCCTCACAGCTACCCTTCTGAATGACGCTACTGAATGGAAGCTGCGCTGTGGACCCTATGTATCGGTCCGGGGCGGGGAGGTTTTTGCGTGATGGATAGAATCACATTTACAGTGCCTGCCACTGTCGTATCACCCACCAGCGGTGACGTCCGCGTTGGAGACGGGTCGAGACTACATTGTTTATCCATCTATGTGCCGAGGATGAGTTCGATAGATGCCACTAGGGGTCCCTTCAGGCCCCGAGTGGCATCAGCGGGGGTCGCACGAAGTGTTCTGGAAACCCGGGAACTTTCGTGAAGCAAAATCTCCACCAGGAGGGTAGTCACGATGCCAAGGCCCACTATACTGCCCCGGAATAGTATGAAAACCAACCAGGCAGGAACGCACCGAACGATATCGGGGCACCGTCATTGTCCGGGCCGGAAGATGTTGGCGCCTCGATGCCATTGTAGGTTCCTTATAAGTGGCTTTCAAAGCGGGTAAACGAGGCAAAGAACAAGCTATACCCGCTTCATCTACTTGTTGAGGTCCGGAATATGAGAGCGGCATGCAATCATCAATCGACTTCATTTTATTTTCCAAGCACGTCCCTCGGGAAACATTCGGGCGTGTTCGTAATGAGCACGTCGTACCAGAGAAGGAGGTCCAGGCGCAGTACCAAATCGTGTCCGCGCTTGGGCGGAATATGCCTTCTAGGTTTCCCGGAGGTTTTGAGGCTGGGATTGTCATACGTGAGAATCCCTCGAGGTCCAGTTCAGACGTCATTGCGTCACCCGCGGGGCGGTCGGAGACGGAGATGGGGTCCGCAAGTTTTGTTGTGAAAGTTTGACGGGAGCGCCACAAAGTGAGTCGGCTAGAGTATTGCTCCGAGAGTACGCCGGATAGGTAGGATAACCCAAGCTCGCGCTACAGACTTCTTGGAAAAGATTCTGCGAGCACACTGCGTTGGCAAAGGGGATGAATGGTGTCGAGCAAAGCGACCGGAGTGGAGCGGAAACGGGAACGAGGCTGGGCGGCTGTACCTTGGGAGAGCTTACCTAAGCGAAATACGACCTCGAGGCTGTCGGATTGGGCACGGTCGAGTACTCGTGTAGAAGGCGTGTTCGTCGAGTGTGCAGAGCTTTTCATGGCTTGCCCCAAGGTAGATGACTCCCCCCGCTCTCTCCTGTGCGTATGGCTGTCCGTCCTACTCATCTGTGCCCGACATGAAAATTGTCCCTTCGTCTCGGCTTTTGCTCTCGACGACGCTTTGTCAGGTCTTTTCGATCCACAGCACAGCCTTCTGCAGCTTCATACCGGGACTTTCTGTTGCTTTTGCGCCGGAGGGGCCTTCATAATAGACGGGCATGGCAGTATTTGTTGACGCTTTGCATGGGGCTGTCTTGTCACTGCCGGAGCTTTAGCTTCACTTTTCGCGTGAGTTGCACGTGCGCATCGCAGAGAGAATTCATATCCGACCCTTTCACTTTGTCCAGGACGATACTTATAGGCATCAGGCGCGCACCGGACACAGACAATCGCCCTTTCCCTCCCTCCCTTCCCATCCCTTCCGTACGTTCAACGATGGCTGCGAGTCGCGGACGCTTCCGGAGTACGTATTCCTTTTGCACTAGCCCATCTTCGCTTGTCCGATTAACGCCTTCTAGCCAAACTATGCCGCAACTTTGCTCTCGGACATTGTCCACAGGGCGAGAGCTGCAACTATATCCATGCGACTCCCGAAGCCATACAGATGAACACTGTTGGTCCATCGCTGCAGCCTTCGGTGAGAATTGGAGGGATTGTTCAACCTTGAGGTTGATGCTAACGCGACCATACCCGTTTTGACAGCTTAGCAAGCGAAGCGCAGACGACCAAACGTTCTCAACCGCCTTCTCCCCTTCGCTGTGGCCCACTCTGTCTCCTGTGACGAATGCGAGTTCTGATCACTTCACGTATAACTGGAGCAATCCGTCGACCGCAACAGACACAATTCCATCGCAGTCACATATCAAGTACCGACCTTTGTCCTGGCGCACTACACTCTGCAGACACTTCCTGAAGAACCGTGGCTGGTGTCCAGTCGGCGAAGGGTGCAACTAGTACGTACCACACAGCCACAGATGTCTACCATCCATGCCTACATGCTCAACGATGCTTCTTCGCAGTATACATGATCTAGCGCTGGGGAGCTTCGCCAAGGATGATGCACGGTTCTCGAGTAGACGTCTAACATCGACGGGTACTGGGAAGCAGAACGAGCGGGGCAAGGCCGGCAGCAAGCACAGTCACTGCTGGGCGTACATCCAGGGTTTGTGCCACGTCCAAGACTGCCCGTACCTCCATCCCGTCGCCATTCACATGTGTAAGTATCCGTCCGCCGCAGTCCGATAAGCTTCCGCGCATCTGACCTATGACCTACGTGCCCTCGAACAGTCGCAGCACACACGCCGTGCCTCGCGTGGCCAAACTGCCGTCGGGGACCGCTTTGCCCATATAAGCATCCCGAGCCGTACATTTCCACCTCGCCCGAGGGATCACCCGTCCAGCAACCCGCGGCCCTCCAGCCGCCTCCGTCCCAGCCCGACACGGTCCCTCGCGGCGCGATGCACTACAACGGTATGTTCTACTACAACGTTCCGCAGCCGCAGCCGACGGCACCCGCCATGCCTCCGCCCATCACGATCCCACCCCCCGGCGGACGGCCGCCCATGATTTTCACGAACCCTTGGGAGGCCTGGCAGACACCATACACGCCCCCCGCGGCCGTCATGCCATACAGCCCGGTCGCAATGAACCCTCCTCCTCCCCCTGCGGCGTGGCAGGTACCCGGGCTCGGACTCGGCCTCGCGCTGGACTCCCGCAAGGTGCTCGGGATGGGGCCGCCGCAGCCCATGTTCTCCCCGATAGCCGTCGCCGGGCCTCCGCTCGCGTTTGACGTCACCGTCTACTCGCCCCCGCCCCCGCCGTCTCTCGCAGCCCCTCCCTCTGTCCCTCCCACTGTCCCTGCCCCTGCGCCGAACTACACCTACAGCTACACGTACGGAAGTCATCACGGAACAGACCTAGATGAAAGGGAGCCAGCGGCGCCGAGGCCGCCTTCGCTCTCCATGTCCGCGGCTCCCGAGAGCGAGTTCCCATACGTGCCACCGAAGAGCCAGCGCGTGGGACACGCGCGGCGGGTGAGCGTCACGATCAAGAGCAAGGAGTCGGAGGACCTCGACGCGCTCGGGCTGGACACCAGCTCCCACGGGCGGTTGCCGTGGCAGACCCACGCGCTGGACCGCGTCTCGCGCAGGGTGAGTATTTTTTCTTTTCTTTTTCCTTTTTCGCGTTCATTTTTTCCGAGTCGTTGCGGCGTGGTGTTGCTGTGTGCTAACGGATGTGACTGTGATTGCAGAGCTGGGCGCCGTCGTCATCGTCTGCGCTTCATGCCGCCGAGCCGACGCCGACGCCTGTGGGCCTCTACGGCATGTGAACGAATGCATGCTGGGCGCGGTGCTCGCCGTCCCTCGTTGCTGCTCGTTCCTTGCCTCTCCGCTCTATCCCAACCCTTGGCATCTCTGCGATCTCCTCGGGCGGAGGTGTTCAACAAACACCTACATCTGCGTCTTACAATCTCCAGTCACTCATGCACGTCGGTTCCCAATTGGATACTCGGATTCTCCCCAATCTCTGCTCCTCTGACACAGTACCTTACGCACGTCACCATTTCCCCCGTCCCTGCGCCATCACGAGAACGCGCTGCTGTACCGTAGTGCTCTTGACGACAGCGGTTCTCCGTTCCTGACTATACCTACTGTCTCTTCCTCGGAGTACGATTGCTCTCACCTTTTCCAGCCATCTCTCTTCGCGCACCATATCATCCCACGGACTCGGACTCTGCAGTTGTATAGTTGACATCCCGTTCCTGGATCCGGACCCGCTACTTCCACTGTACCACACACTAGCATTCGTCTCTGGCATACCATCACGTGTAATAATACTCTGCACTCTACCACCTATGACGAGTGTGACGCAAGGAATCAACCTCGCGCGACGTCCGTCCATGCGGACTCCGACGGATAATTGAAGTCCTCCAGCTGCTCCTTGGCAGATTCGAACCCGCGGACGGAGCGCCGGCCCCCCACCCGGCTTTTGTGCCTGCCATTTCGGTTCTGCCCGACGAGCGCCTCGGCAATGCCAGCTCGCAGATGACCACCTCTCTCTCCACTGGAAACAAAAGCAGCCCCAGGGCCCTCCGCCTTACAAGCGGTATCTTCTCCTATCGCAGACAATCTGCGCGAGTCCGTGTGGTTGCGAACCTTGTATGGTGTGGCTCCGGCGCATGTGATAGTGGCGACAACCGTCGCCCCGGCGCGCGGGGGGCCCTTCGACGCGGCGACAACCTGGTTCCGGCTCGGGGCCCTCGATGAATCGAACTTCGAAGCAGGGAAGAGGGTAGGTCTTACAATTAACCTGACTTCGCGCGCTGTGCATTAGGCTTGCCATTCATCTCCGGAACTCTCGGGATCCGCTGTTTTGGTGAGCCGTACGAGCGGTGCGGAGACCTTCAAACCTTGCTGATGCCTTCCATGCCGCGTTAACGTTGCGTAATGCTCGACGACGGCGGTTCGGCTGGGTACTTTCGTCGTGCGGGTGCTAAGTATCGTTCTATGAACTGATCCCTTCGTGCTTGCCGTAAGCAGAGTGCACAATATCCCAGCCACACTGGAAGATCCGGACGCCGACGGTCTCCTTCCGCGGGGAGTCGGCCCGCGAGATCTTGAACACGTCGGGCGGCGTCATTGTTAGAAGTCCAGGCATGTCATCCCAGTTACCTCAGCGTCGTGCGGAGGGCTACAAGTTGACCGTGCAGCCATTTGTATGCATTGGACGTCGTGGCAATCGGAACAAGGTGTTTTGTACCGTCTTGCGGTGTACCGGGGTTCGTCTTCCTGATTTCGAAGTTGACTTCTATTGTGCTTACATACAGTTCGCGTTAGTCATTTTATGCAGGAAAGCCGGAGTCTGAGCCGCTAATTGTGTGGTATTGTCCACCGGACCTCGGCAAAGTCGCGACTCTCGCTCTCCCCTGCTACAGGTCTATTGTGCCCATCCATCTCAATGTCCTTGGTGAAGCGACGGCCAACTGGAATAAGTGACGGCATCCCAGGTATTTCAACGCTGGCTCCCGTCCGACGAAGCTTTAGTACGATATTGTCTATTTTCTACGCCGAGGCGAGGTTCTAGCCTCACTCGCTTGGCTGAATATTTGGTGCTTATGCTCCGTTGCTAGGCCTGCAAAGAGGTCGACAGATACCACATTTCTTCACACGTGTACTGTACGTCCTTCACGGTCGTCTCTTCATATGTTTTCCCTCTAACGTTCTTCCAGGTGCAGCCGGCGTTCCATCGTCAATGGGTCTCGAACTTCGTGCCGACTGTATAGTGTCGAAGAAGCGGCCCCGATTTTTGGTCATTCTCAAGTGTGTGCCTATATAGTGAGTCTCCGCTTTTAAGCTCGAGGCCTCGTACTGACCACTGGCCGGTCAAGTTGCGCGCGAGGGAACACCAACAGTGTTTTGCCGACTATTCCCCGGCGAAGTCGAGCATTGATTTCCCCGACATTTTGCCGTAGCGCTAGTCTTCAAGTTCGAGCTTGTTTCCAACCACAACGTCTTTCTCTCTCACGAGAACCATCCCTGGGTCGGAGTAGGTACATTTTTGTGCTTTAACAGTGCCATGTGAGCTCATGGGCTCTAAGGGTCTTCTGGTTACAAACACGACGTCCACGACGGTGCATTGAGCGCACACTCATGACCTCTTCCCCCTCAAAAACTGGTTCCTTGTGACTGTGTTTAGAGCCTCTTTCCATAATGACGTCTGGCATGCCCGCAGCTCTGAGATCGTTCTCGTGATCTCCAGCCCGTACAGCCCCGCTTGGTTATAAAAAGGGGGTCGCGGCGACGATAGGCAACACGCCATCCCTAAATCTACTCTACGTACGTCGTATCGCTATGTCTACGACAGACTTCGGGCCCCTTCCCCCTCGTTTTGCCGAGTTGAAGAAGGAGATCGCGACGTCGATCCCTGACTTCGAGACTCGTGCTACGAAAGCGTGGGGTGAGATCCTCGCCGAACTCGACAAAGCCACTAAGGAGATCGCAGTCAAAGGATCCGCGGTACGTCGGTTATGCGCGTCGTCGTTAAAATGCTAACTCTGTCGTTTGACCTTAGAATGTGCCCGAGGTTAACTTCGCTGAGCTCGACACCCTCAGCCCGGAGTGCGTCAAGGAGATCCGCGATAAGGGCTGTCTGGTTATCCGCGACATCATCGATGACCAGGAAGCTAGGACCTGGCAGGCGTGGTTGCGCGACTACGTTGCCAAAAACCCGGTCGCCGGTAGCTTCCCTCGCTCCCCGGCACAGACCGCAGAACTAACTTTATTTGACGGTTTATCCGCTTAGGCTTCCCGGACAACGACAAGCAGTTCTTCGAGGTCTAGTGAGTGGGACTTCGTCTGGACGCTTTGGGATGCTTACTCACGGCTCGCATTTCCAGCTGGGCAAAGTCGCAAATTCGCGCGCGCTCGCACCCGAACGTGCTCGCGGCTACGACGTGGCTGAACAAGATGTATCGCACCAAGAACGGCGAGCAGGCCGAAGGCATCGACCTCGAGACCCCGCTTATGTATGCCGATCGGTTCCGTATCCGTCGTCCTGGCATCCAGTGGGCTGTGCATCCCCCTCACGTCGACGGTAAGCGTCTTCAATTGCACGACGGCACCCGGCGATGATAACGTTTCTTGTTTTACGATAAAGGCGGAGGCATCGAGCGCTGGGAGGACGAAGCCTTCCGTCGCTGCTTCTACGACATCTTGACTGGGACCTGGCGCGAACACGACCCGTACAACCTCGAGAACCGTATCCACGCCAAGAGCTCGATGTATGGTCGTCCGAACCAGGTACGCAACTTTAATTTACACCGGCCCCGCGGCATGCTGATTAACGAGAAACCGTGTAGGCTACTGTGTTCCGCACCTTCCAAGGCTGGCTCGCGCTCAGCGAGACCGGCCCGAACGAGGGCACGCTCCAGATCTTCCCGAACGTGATGCTCTCGAACGCGTACACGATCTTGCGGCCGTTCTTCGCGCTGTGCCGACCCAGAGTCGTTCGACCCGAACGACTGGCAGCTTGGTGCGTTCCGTGTTCGTTTACCTTCTCCGCCTGAGCTGATCGAAGAACGGTAGATACGACTACTCCGGAGTTCCACGGGATCTACTCGAACAGAGGCGGGTTCGTCGGGCCCCGCCCGAAGCCGGAGACGCACCCCCATCTGCGCCTCGAGCAGACGATGGTCCCGATGCCAAAGGTCTACCCCGGCGACATGGTCTTCTGGCACTGCGTTAGTACCGTCTCGCTTTCCCTTCCGCTCATATCACCCGTACTGACGGGGTGTTCTGGATACGCAGGATGGCATCCACGCCGTCGAGCGGCAGCACACGGGCAAGGAGGACTCGGTCGTGATGTACATCCCCGCGACGCCGTACACCGCCATCAACGCTGCGTACATCGAGAAGCAGCGGGAGAGCTTCCTCGCTGGCCGTGCGCCGCCCGACTTCCCCGTCACTCAGGGCGAAGCCCAGTACGTGGGTGTCGGGCTCGCGGACGGTATCGAGGGCGCGATCGGTAAGAGGGCCATGGGATTCGCGATCGAGGTTGCGTAGGCTTTGAGTGGCGTGGATGGAAGGCGAGAGATGTGAGCGTATGTAGGATTAGGTTATGTGGCAAGCTCGGTGAGAGCGCTTTGCGGTAAAATTAGGATCTCGCTGACATCTCATGAACTAGCAGCATTGAGTGCTTTGTATGATGATGGGCGTAAAACAATGAATACCGTGGATCCCTTCGTGACATTGATTAGATATATGAAGGCCCGTGAACGCCGCTAACTGCTTGGAGTTACGCATCACTTGCTTGCAAGGTAATAGCCCGGGGCGATATGATCATCTTTCTCTACAGGTTTGGAGATACTCAAGCACATAACGCATGGAAGGTATGGTCAGCTGTCGATGGGCGGGGGCTCGAAGAGGCAGTATTACAACTCTACTGAAACTCGCTTTGGACTCCTTCGGACCGCTCTGCCATAGGATTCGCATGCTACTCAGCTTTCATTCTTTATCCACGGTATAAAGATGTGGACTGGAGATCCGTCTCTTCAAACCTTCCTTCCCTATGACTTCTTCACAGCTCTTCGACGAGTACGACATCATCATCGCCGGCGGTACGTTTAAACTACGTCGATACCCCAATCGGATTGATCCCAGACTGACGTGTTCTCATACAGGAGGCACAGCTGGCGCGGTAATCCTTGGGGAGGCTGGCTGCAGCGGACCCGTCTCTGCGCATCCTCATGCTCGAAGCAGGGCCGACGACCAAGGACGACCTTGCGCACATACAACCGGCGCGCTTCCTGGCCCACCTCCTGCTCGGCTCCAACACGGTCAAGCACGTCGTCGGCAAGCCGAGCGACTATCTGGACGGCCGCCAGCTCACGGTCCCATACGGACAGTGCGTCGGAGGGGGCTCCAGCGTCGGTTGTAAGTGGCCTTCTCCAACGTCAGAACATTGCTTGCGCTCATGGCGTGCAAAGGGATGGTGTACACCCGCCCCCCTGCGTCGGACTACGACGACTGGGCGAACGTGCACAACAATCCCGGCTGGAGTTTCAACGACCTCCTACCGCTGATCAAAAAGGTGCGGAAACGTCGCGCGTGTCTGATAGCATACCATACTTATTAACATCTTTACTAGGCGGAAACGTACCAGGTGGCACCAGGCCAGCCGTCGCACGGATACGACGGACCTCTCAAGGTCTCCTACGGAGTGCAGACGAGCGTCGGCGATGACCATATTGCTGCCGTCTTGGAGTACGACAAGACCCACTCGATGGCGGACGATGGAAGCAGCATCACTCTCATGGACATGGATTCCTTTGAGGTTTGTGTTGCTCTTCCAATCAAGGACCACCAACCGCACGAGGTTTGATATGAAATTCTCACATGCTGTCTCGCAGCGTTGGCCGAAGTGGATCGACGCGGAGACTGGTCGGCGGTCGGACGTCGCACACGGCTACATCTACCCTGCGCTGGAAGCATCTCAGAATGTGCACCTGCTTTCCGGGTGCATAGTGCGTAGGATAATCATAGAATACGTCCACGTACTTTCCCCGCTCTCGCTCTTTGATACCGATTCCGCACGGTTAGGGATGGAAAAGCGACGGGAGTGGAATGTGTTCTGAACTCGAAGGTAACGCCGCACGCAGATGGGACTGTGCGTATCGCTCGTGCCGCGAAGCTTGTCGTCTTGTCCGCGGGCACGTTCGGGTCCCCTGGCATCCTCGAGCGCTCCGGCATAGGCGAGAAAGGTGTCTTGCAACGTAACGGCATCGAGCAGGCTGTGGATCTCCCCGGAGTCGGGGAAAACTTCAGTGGTGGGTTACAGATCTCATGGTCGTCAGAACGCGATGATCAAATTTCGCACAGACCATGCCCTGGTCATACTGCCATTCCATGCGAAAGAAGACGCGGATACCCTCCACGGTATCGCACATGGGGATCGCAGCGAACACGAGAGTGCGTTTCACCTCTTCGTCGCAACTTGACACACCTTCCATAACACGTACCATAGAGTGGTCAGCTCAGTGGCACGAAGACGGTCAGGGCCTCATGGGAACAAAGTCGGTCGTCCTCTCATTCTGAGGAAGTATAATGCTGAACGCATCCTCGTCTAGCGGACGAGACAGCGCGATGTGGTACCAACCCACCGAACAGGAAGCCCGGAAGATCGGTCCCGAATTCGCAGAGCGATGGGCTTCGTTTTACGCTGGTGCGCCGGACAAACCCGTCGCAATGGTGGCCCAGCTATCTGGGTAAGGTTTGGAGCTGATTACTCGTGAACTGTCCTTCCTGAAATGATGCCCCAGGTACCATGGGGCGTCGCCTCCGTCCGCCAACGACAAGGTGCACTGCACAGGCGGAAATTGCACCTACCCGCTGGGGACAGGCTCGGTCCACATTACCTCTGCGCATGATGTCGACTCGCCAGCGGACTTCGAGACAGGTGTTCTCTCGCGGTGCGTTCATATATTACTACCTGATTTTGAGGTCGCGATTCAAACAATACACGGACATCCACTATGCAGGAAGGAAGACCTGTCCATCACGCGTTACATTTGGAAACTCTGTGGAGAACACGGCCGACGCATGTCCTCTTACAGAGGCGAGTACGCTCCGGATTTCCCCAAGTTTCCAGCAGGTAGCGCAGCGGCGGTGTCGCCAGACCATAATACACCCGTCCCAGCCGATGCTCCGGACGTTGTGTACACCGAAGAGGATGACATGGTCATCGACGACTTCTTGAAAGCCAACGGTGAGTCCGTATATCCCAGTGAACTGAGTTTTGGACGGTACCTGACAGTATCCCATTAGTCATTACGCGGTGGGATTCGGTGAGCATATCGCCTGGAAAACGGAATGCAATCCTGACTTTCTCGACGCCAGCTTGGCACGTGCGCTATGAAGTCGCGGGACAAAGGCGGGGTCGTCGACCCACGTCTCAACGTATACGGTGTACAGAACCTCAAGGTCGCGGACATGTCCGTTTGTCCCTACATCTTAGCTGCGGTAAGTTTTGACAGCCCGTCTGCGCAGTCGGCATTGTGCCCTTTGTGACCTTGAACTCTAGAACGCTTGCTCCACCGCTGTGGTTGTGGGTGAAAAGGCAGCTCTGATCATAGGTGAGGAGATGGGCATCGTGGGTGTTTAGTTTTGAGATCCGGCCCTCAGTGCCAGCTATCGGTTGTATCACCACGGACGAGAGCAGCTAGACATGTCACTGATGCTGGACGGCAGCGTGAGAGGAAGTCCTTCATGTCCATAGCTAATGAACGCGACGTACGATATTCCATGCTTCTCCAAAACATACTGATCGCTCTTGGCGCGAGCTTTACCATCGCCGTCACGCATAATCCGGAAACAGAAGTATCGGCCCGAGAGATCTTGACGTATGAGAAGACCCATGGCCTCGACGGTCGGCGCGAGTGAGCCCGCGAGCGTGTCCGCGACACGATGTAACTTTGTAATGAAAGGGGCAAAAGGTTCTGTCCCATAAGGGTCTGGGGCGTCCTCAAAGTCGAGATTGCAGAGCAGAACTCGCAGATCGCGCAAGGGTGCCAGTGCTTGCGCCAGAGTGTCCTTACGGCACGGTCAGTGCGCGCCTGCCGGAGTAAGAAATTACACTTACCACTGGCGTCACGCCGACGCCAGCACCACGGTATCGATGGATAACAAGGTATTGCAGATGCGGAAACACGTCGGGGATGCAGCGGAAAAGATCACCCCCGCTGGTATCTTCCTGAAACTCGACTTCGAGACGACGAACGTTGTGCGAAGGGCAACGACGTAGTATTTGGAGCAGCTCCGAAGAGCTAAGGATGGGTGAATACCAGCCTAACTTCGTCATATCGTCGCGATCGTGGTCGAAAAGAAAGAGATAGTGACGAGGCCAGCAGCGCAGCGTGAGGCATTGAAGAGTCGCGGGAAGATGGGCGTAGAACTCGTCGTCCGGGTGGGGGTAGGAAACCGAAAGCTCCTGGAGATCTGGGCAGGGGAACTCGGCGTTCATCACCGCAGGCCATATTTCTTGACGTGGCAGGTCTATCGGTTGCGCAAGAGTTAATACGAGCTTCTGGAGACGAGGCATGTTGGTTAGGACTGAGATGTACGGGACACATCGCTGCGCGTGTGGATCGGAGATGGAGACCTGGCGTCGCCCGATCAAGGTCAACTGGCGGAGGCGAGGGAACCTTTCCGCGCAGAAACACTCAAGGGGCACGCATTCGTTCGGGATGGAGAGTGTTTCAAGTGACCGTTGAGCGTTGGCTTGTCCTAAGAGTACAGAGAGGAGCTTGACCTCAGTAGCTGAAACTCGATGATAGCCGGAGGATGAATATACGAAAGCAGCAAGAGAGTAAACCGGGAGACGTAGCGACTTCTCGGTTTCTGGAGGAAGGGTGTGGCGGTGGTCTAGGCAACCAAGGATGCGGAGGCAACGTAGCTGGGGGACTTGAACGACCGCGTTGATCGCCTCCCACGGAATACCCTCGCGGGCCGCATGGCTAAGAGCGATGTCCTGAAGCTTGGGCATGCGGCATAGGTTGGTGGTAAGCGGGGCATAAACGTCATCGTACCCATCCGGAGGGTCGAAGTAGCTGTCTACCTCGTATTCCAGGTAGGGAAAATTGCAATTTAAGAGAAGAAACCTGATTTTGTGAAACGTATCAATTTTTCCGGTGATAAAAGGAAGGAATGACCGAAGCGTACCGCACATATGGCCACATCATTTCCGGGATGGAGCGTCGAGCATTAAACCGGTGCGTCATCCACAAATGGCACCGACGAAACAATACAGGTTTGCATGCTTCCCTAATCCACTTGCAAGTCAAAGACAGCGGGCGCAAGCCCCCACACGCGACGGCGTGTTCGAAAAGCTCGAGAAGGCTGTCGTCATCCAGCCGACATAAGACGTCCGACGGTCTACGGTAGAAGTGATAAGACATAGCCTTTAACAGACCCCGTAGCCACTCTTACAAGTTAATGGCTGGCTTCTGTGGCTTTACGAATTTGGATACTTTGGCGTGTTCTGTATAGCTTTGGACGGTTGTTGGCATAGTGGTTGAGGAACGTTCAGCCGCGCCGTAGTGGCGTCCGAGTGGTACGGGGCGAAGGAGTTGAGCCTGATGGATATATGAGGTGTGTTCTTACCTATCCATCATTATTTAACACTCACTTCAGCGAAGACGTACAAGGAATTGGAGGGAGGAGGGTGGACCGTGGCGGAACTGCCGTAGTCTAAGTTCAGAATAAGCGCCCGAAGTACCTCCGTTGTGCTATTTGTCATTCTTGATAAGCGCCAACAGTACAAATTCGACCGTTCTCAGTGCTCGACTGCGGCTACTGGCAACTAACACGACGGGCACCGCCCGGAATCCAGCTGAGGAAAAATCATGTTATTTTCCGGGACAGTCCTATCTTTGTCAGAGAATTGGCACAAATTTACAGTTAGGTAATAGGATACCTTTACCGCATTGTTACCTCCCATTCCCCGCGTAGCGAAAGAAAGCCTTCGACGGGACAAAGGAAAATGCCCGCAAAAGGTATACTTTCCCGGATGGACAGAGGGAAATGTGCCGGAAGTATGAAGTTTCCTGGATGGAACAAAGGGAAAGTGGTGTCGAACACCTTTTTTCAGGTATGTACCCAGGCAGCGTGAAAGTTGAACTTTCCTGGTTCGTAATAGATCCAGTGAAGGCAATACAAAGACTGTATATCCCACCACGCAGAATTTACGGGCAAGGTAGGACTG
The DNA here is from genome assembly GCA_000338015.2 of Ganoderma multipileum BCRC 37180. Classification (NCBI taxonomy): domain Eukaryota; kingdom Fungi; phylum Basidiomycota; class Agaricomycetes; order Polyporales; family Polyporaceae; genus Ganoderma; species Ganoderma multipileum. Next base: position 19,307 of record BACB01000481.1, on the reverse strand, counting down.
TCCCGGAAAATAACATGATTTTTCCTCACCAAGATTCCGGGCAGTGCCCGTCGTGTAAGTACTAGGATATTCGCTCAATTTCTGGATCCTTAATTTGATGAAAAGGATCCAAATCAGAACTATCCATTGACTTTCCACGACGTGGAAAATTTGCCTTCTTCCCAGTGTAACTTGAAGTGCAGCTTGTCTTTTGTCCGATATATCGAAGTCGGTTCATACGGGCCTGGAGAAGCTTTTCATTGGTTTCATACCCAGGCGTACTGCTTCGCCCACTAAGTTTGGGACCATTCTTCTAGACATGACGAACCGACGGCGTGCATGACGAACGAAACAAAAACCTACGTTACCCTCTCCAACACCTCTGCATCCTAGTATAACCTCTACATATGAGTACGTCCCACTTCGGGAGACCTGGCAACGCAATACGGTCCGATGAACAAACAAGCGCCGCATTGTGCGTCCAATGTAAGCGTTAACGTTTGAATGCTACAAAGCCTACTAGGGGTCTGTTCAGCGTGTAATCGTGCGTACGTGAACATGAACAGTGAGAAACTGGCCTGAGATTAATCCCGACGCGTCCTGTCAAGGAGATTGAGAGCAATCCGGTGCCTGGGATTGAGTAAGTAGCAGGAGGTACCGCGGCGTGGGGCGGGACGGCGCAGAAGAAGCGGTGGGACACACTGCCACCGCGACACCCACCGTTTGGCGCAGCGCACACGCTGGCCCGAAGTACGCCTCTAGGTACATAGCGCGGTCCATGGGATGCGCGCTGCGCCAAATGGGTCCTCTCGCCGCAGAATATATACGCATGCCGCTCGAAGGGATGGAGAGAGATAACATCCTGCCTCCAGGTGCAAATCCAAGCGGCGGCGCGGTTTTGCGCCTTGATCCATGATGCGGGGGAGACAGCGGCACGGAACGCTGGCCGGCGCGCGGGATCTGTAATGTCGTCCAGCGGTCGATCCCAGCTCGGCAAAGCTCGTATCCCGAATGTAAGTAATGAATCATGGGAAAAGTCAGCAAACTGGCCTATACCGACAAGAATGCGCGCACCTTAGAGAAAGATGATGGAGAACCGAAAGTTCGGATCGCCGTCCGTATGTCGTGAGACCTAGGTAGAACCGTAAGGCCTGTGATATCTACTGAATAACATATGGCGGCGCAGTCTCGGAGGACGGCGGCGGCCCACTTCCTGTGTCCTTCTGGCCGATGATTTGCGATGCGTCGCGTGCTGTCTAAAGCGGGAACAAAAACTTTCGTCCGAATCGTCGTCAGGAGAGAAGAAAAAACTTCGAGAAGGCCGGCCAGCGAAGACGATCGTCAAGACGCACCTTTGTAATCGTGATGGGGAGCGCATTGAACGCTTCCACGCTAGCGCTACCATAATGCGCTTCTTGAACGTCTGAGTTCTTGAAGATCTGCCGCTGTGTTGTGTCGTAGCTCCTAGGAACGAACGAGCCGCTCTGAGTCACTCACAGCCATGTTCGATTTCGGGCCGTAAAAGATCGCACTGCAGAGATGTCAGCGGATGATTCGAATTTCGAAGGCAGAGACGCGATGGGTCATGGAAGACCACACGCACGTAAGAATCAGATTGGCCGCTCGCCGTTCCGCCTAGTGGCGTGCGGGAGCCGACCTGCGCCGAGGAGAAGAAAGGCTGGGCAATGTCCGCTCTGGGGCCGTCCGAGAATCCAGGAACGCTGGCTGTGTTGGCAAAACGAAAGACTGCATATGGCCTAGTTCCATGAAGCGCATTGTCATCAGAGACCTCGGAAGCTGAGACAAGGCTGAGACGCACGTCGGTGGATAACCAAGTGGAGCGACTATGTGTGTCGGCGATGCGTGGTTGTGCGCCTTGCTCCTATTAAATCCGAGGACGACCCGGTTGCTTGGCTTGGACCAGTGTTCCAGGGGAAGGGTGCGTACGCAAGGAAGACCTTCTTTTTCGAGACGGATCTGAAGACATCTGGTGGACATGATCGACCGGCGAATGTGCGTTGACATGCGCCTAGGAACGGAGGAGGCAGGGGAATTTAACTTACCGAGGGATCTTGATGGGGCCGACAGGAGCGTTTTAGGAGCGCAGCTTTTCTACAGCGCTTGCCATTCTGAGAAGTGGGGACCCAGCTGGTGGACAGCTGCCCAGCCGGCGCACGCTGGGGCAGATCGCAGACCGATCCCCGGGATTCGCATGTCGCACAAAAGCAAGCTTCCTGGCCTCTTCGGACGCGATTTGCTGGGCGTTTTCCCTGCCATGGCTAACCCGAAGCCTCATTTGTGTCTCTTGCTCGGTGGAGGCGCCGTGGGGTGGTCCGTGCGCAGGGGAAGGGATCACGTGTGTATTTAGGGGAGGGCGCGGCATGGGCGGCAAGAGCTTACGTGAGGGGTTGCGTGGCGTGAGTGCGGATGATTGACAGGGAATTTCTTGTACTCCTGACTGCAGCCTTCGCGGCCCCTCGCCATTGTCGGAACGAGCATCATCGATATCCGATCTCGAATTGACACTCTAATTCATCCGCTTCCGTCTCCATCCTCTCGGCCCTTCCGTGCCACCCCACTCCTCAACCCAATATATCCTACGTAACCTTCTTTCCTTCCTTTGCTCCTTTGTCGTCTACTCACCACCCTCTCCATCACCATGCCTTTTCCAGTGCAACCCCACCTCGGCAACGAGGGCCGCCCCAGCCCCAACATCCACCCCGCCATCCCCAATACAGCCTTCCCTCGAGCCACAAAACATGGCGCTCGTCGTCCACCCAACACCTGTTGACGGCCCCAGGCGCTCGACACGCATCCGCGTGCGCCGTCAGACAAACCTTAGCCGTCCACCCTGCCTTCTTGCGCACACCCAGACTGCCGTAAGTCGCCGTACACACCCCCGCAGCACACACGCCGCCGATCTCTCCCTCCACCCCAACCCGTCCGCCATCGTCGCCTCCCTAGCGACCCATGCCAAATCCGGCATCCATCCGACTTCCAGTCTTCCACCCGCCTCGTCCACGAAGCGTCGTACTCGGGCCAGCTCTGGCAGTAGTAGCACAGCCCCTTTCTCTTCTAGAAACAGACGTCCTGCCGCGAGGAAGAAGCAGATCTCCGTCGCTGCACCCCATCCGTCGTCGTCTGTACCCGTTCTAGCAGGCTCCAAGCGAAAGCGGTCCCAGAACGCTGCCGATCGCCCCGATCACCTGGCGTACGAGCTCGTGTCTGTCGATGGCGTGCTCCCCGTCGGCGACAAAGCAGCAGCAGACGAGGACGAGGAGTTCCAGACCCCGAGGCAGCTGCGGTATGCAAAGCGGCAGCGGCTTCTCACCTCTCTCTCCGACAATGAAACCCCCGCCACCCGTGCTGATGTCGGCCGTCTTCGAGATGGTTCTCGTGCACCTTCGGGCGACGCGCCGCAGCCTCAAGGATCCGCCGCGATGGGGAAGGCCAGCGAGCCCCGTGGCGAACGCTCGGGTCCACGGGAACGTGGGGGGCACCGTGCAACGACCGTGAGTGATTCACGCTGCGTGTCCCATCCTTCTTTGTGTTTAGCAGACGTTCTTCATTTAGGATGGGCGTCTCCTTCCCGTCGGTGCCCCTGCGGCTACCCGCCCATCCACTTCGTATAACGCGTCAAATCCATCTCCGGAAGAGCGGTCTCGCCCTGAGCGTCCTCCCACTCCTCGCCCGAAGGCATCTGCCCATTCAGTGCCTGATACCACGCCCCCTTCCGATGTGACACCACCCCTTCCCGCGCCATCGTTCACGGAGCAATGTACGCAGTCCACGCCCCCGGATCCTGCAACGGAGGAACCAGCAGAACCAACTCTATTGCCGTTCCACCGCCTCAAGCTCCCTCCGCGTGAACGCAGACCCGAGACGGCCGACACCGGCCTGTGGAAGCTCGCCTGCCAAGAACGGGTGGAGTTCCTGTGAGTCATTCATTCTGCACGTCGGCTCTTCGTACCTAGTTACGGCAACGGCCTATGTATATCCACTACTCGATCGTCTCGCGCTGACGGATACCCGTGCTTTACAGGAAGGAGACGTACCGCGAGATCTACGAGGCCGTCGTGCAGGCGGAAGAACTCGCTGCGCAGCGGTTCCTCCCGCAAGCGCCAAGCACCGCCTCCGCCTCCGATTCTTCTTGCTCCGCTCCGTCGTCGCCGGTCACGGCTCCGTTCACGCTCTACACGCCGTCGTCGTGCGCCGCGGCGGCCCGCGTCGACACCGATATGGACGTGGACGCGGACGGCGACGCGGATGGGGACGGAGACGTCGGGTACTCGAGCGACTGGGACTCCGACGAGGACGAGGACAAGTCCGAGGAGGACGACGACCTCCTCTTCGACGCGCACGCGCAGACCCTCAACCCCTTCGGCGACAACAACCCCAACAACGCTCACGCCGCGAACAACAACAACAACGTTGGATGGAGCCCCGGGGCACAGGCATTCGGCCCGCCCACGCTTCCCCCGCTCGCGTCCGTCCCGGTGTACGCGTTCGAGTGCGTGCCGGAGCAGACGGGCCGGAACGGCGTGCCCTTCATGGGCCGCGGTACGCCCGTCGACCGGGCGCGCCGCGCGGAGTGGGCAGCTCCCCCGGTACCGCTCCTCCCCCGCGCGATTACGATGGGCATGGACATGGACATGGGCGCCGTCGGGTGCTCGTCGTGGATACGCCACTCGCGGGCGTCGCAGGCGTTTTACGCGCCCGCGCCCCATCAACACGAGATGGTGTTCGCCGAGATGGATATGAACACGAACATGGGCTTCGACGCGATGCAGATCGACGTGCAGCCACAGCGGTTCGGGGAGGGAGGGTATGCCCCGCCGCACCAGCACGAGTGCATGCCGTGGCTCGACCCTGCGCTCCGCGCGCCGTCGTCGTCCGGGTCCCCTTCGCCGTCGCCTGCTCCGTACGCTGTCCCAGTCGCGGTCCCGTGCACGCCTTCCCCGCACCAGCAGCAGGACTTCGCGATGGGCACCCCAGAGTACCCCTCCACGCCCGACCTCTCGTCTTCCCCTTCGTCTTCGTCCTCGTCGATCTCCTCGGGCTCGTCGAGTCCGACCGGGTGCGCGTGGCACGCGACATTCCTCCAGTGCCTGCAGTCGCCCACCGGGTGCGCGCCGTGCTTCTCGTCCCCGTCCCCGCCTACGCCCTCGTCCGCACCCATGCCTGCTCCAGCCTACGTCGAGCCCCCGAGTCCCACCCCGATCTCGGCTTCGGCTTCGCAACACTGCGCCGCGCCGCCGACGCAGGTGTTCGTCCAGCCTGCTGAGGGGGCGTTCGCGATGGCGGGTGGTGAGGAGGAGTACGTCCGGCCACTTCCGCACGCGCACGCGCACTCGCACTTGCCAGTCGTGTCGGGGAGCGTCTCGCTCAGCCACGCGCTTGGCTGAGCCTTGCGCCCTGGTTCGGTTTGTTTCTCCGTCTGATTCTGAACTTCCGTCGCGTTGCTGTCTCAGTCGCTTCGCACGTCGGCGCATACTTAGATATCCCCCACTCACCACTCATCTTCGCCCGTCGTTCGTGAGGGGGCGACGGGGCGATGATATACCTACTGTATACCTGTGTAGATTATTTTTTCGGCTTGTATGTTTTGGACCGGGATGTGTGATAATCGCATTTGCGTTCGTTTTCGTTCGTGTTGTTTTGGAAAGTTTTGGTGCGTGCGCTACCAAGCCACAGCGCTAACAGACAGTTACCACAGATCACCCAGCTCGTGAAAATATAATGGCCCCGGGCGCTGCGAATACTGAACACATGTCGCGAAAACCAAGCGAAACTATCACCTGCAACAAGCGATTGAGAAGCCCCTCAACTGCAGCCTCAGCAAGCTGACTGAGCGCATTTGCGGGAGCCGCAGTGCTTCCAGTGCTCACCAATACGTATGCGACACAACAGTACACCCTACGCCTTGTTCTTGTGGGTGCAAACGACTAACTACATGCGTTAAGCTATCACCGCCGTAGGCGTTCTCCGTTTTCTCTGGGGCCTGTCCCGCCATGCCCATTTTTGACTACTGCCCGATCCGGTCCCCGACCCGCTCTTCCATGACGTCATGTGCCTGTCTCGACGTTTCGGGGCTGTCTAAAAGATCGGACAAACGTCGTTAGCCCCCGGCCAGGTTTCTTGCCTCCTCTCACCATCTCCCTCTCCTTGCTGGGCCGGTTCTCCATCTGCATCTCATTTTTACCTTCCGGATTACTTCTTTCAGGGTGCGCTTTTCTTAAAACCAGCTGAGGTATGTGGTATTAATATTCGTATCCAGACGCGCATATAGCTAGTGTTCGCACCATTGATGGGCGCATACATTGAGCTATATTCTCGATACCTCCTCGGAAAATGGTACCTGGCCGTCTGGGAAAACTTTCATTCAGGCGCAGTAGCCTGAGGCTCAGATGTTGTATTCGGCCACCATGCGGAGTACTGATACTACGATTCGGAGACTCATTCAGCCCTCAACATGCTCCGAGTCTACACTCAACGACTTGACGCTCTCCAATCCTCTTCGCATCTCGCCTCGAGGCCAGATGGACCACGCACGACCCGAAATGCCAGCCACTCGTACCCCTCGACCTCCTTCGGTCGCCACAGCTGTATTCTCTCGACAGACGGGCCCATGGCCCGCGCTAGAACGTCTGCAGCCCTGTAGAGCGTCGGGGTGAACCTGTTGATGTCTTCGGTCTGGTACTGGAACTCTCTGACACGGGGACGATCGTATCTGGGTCGAGGAGTATCCTCGTAATCGAGGTAGGCGTTGAAAGTGCGGAGGTCGCTCAGCGGGGCGAGTGATCTGCCAAAAGATTCCTAGGATGACCTCAAGCTGAGTAAGGACTAAATATCGAGGTGAGTAGACCTTACAACAGCATGGAAGTCAACGTTGTCGATGGTCCTATCGCCCGTGGTCTATAAGGTCGGTATAAGCGATGAGTACACCGCCGAAAACGAAAGTACGTAGGACGCACCAAGGCTGGGACCTGATGGTCGACAGTGCCGGTGCGATAGCGATGGATCTGGAGGGACGTCAATCGCGGAAACGCCACCGCGAGACGGTCCAGCAGGTCATGCTCGCTCTCGCCAGCGTTATACTCCAGCTCGAGGTGCGCCAGCTGGGGAGCGCGGCAGCGACGGAGGATGCCCAGCATGTCCGACGAGTCCAAGACCAGATACTTGTACCGGTGCGGGATGCTACCTATGCCGTCCAGGAAGAGCTTCTCAGCCTTGTGCGGGTGGCAGCACAAGGACAAGGACTGCAGCGTGGGGGGAAGGTGAGCGAACACCTCGTCTTCGGGGTGCGGGTGCGAAAGCGACAGGTGCGTGAGGTCCGGCCAGGGAAACGTCGCTTGGTGCCCACGAGGCCAAAACGGGGGCGCCTCCATTAGGTGCCCACGTACCACAGCGAGATCGAATGCGACTTTCCGGAGGCGCGGCATGGTTGCGAAGAGGGAGACGAATGGCGTGCGGGGTTCCGCCCAGCGTTCACCAGTGAGCTTGAGCTCTCGCAGATGCGGCCACGTCCATTGCGCCATGGCCTGTATAGGAGCGGCCTCGGACGAGAGGGTCAATTTCTCGACTGAGTGATACAGCTTCTCGAGAACGCGGCGGAGCATCGTCTCCTCGGAGTGGAAAGGGTACGACTCGCGAGTGCCCCAGCTCGAGACGCGGAAGGACGGAGCTTCGTATCGGAAGGATTTGATATGCTCAAGACTTGGCACCTCGAGCTCTTCTGGTGTCGCGTCGTCGGCGAGAACGGGAGAGAAGAGCAGTCCTTGGAGTGAGAGCTCTTCAAGCTGTGGCAGCGAAAGGATTGCTTTCAGCGTGCCCCACCGTACGCCATGGAGGACCCAGGGCCAGGACGAGGCGAGAGACAGCTTGCGCAGAGACGTCAAACATTTCAAGCATGACAGAAGCTCAGGGCCGTCCAGGAAGGCGCAGAGAAACGGGCTATCCGGAGAAGCGAAGTGCCCATCATCGAAGTTGCCGCCTATCAGGTGAAACAATGCCGAGACTCCCCCTCGCTGGTCTTCGCAGTCGTCAACTAGAGCAAGGGATCTTCAGGCATACGAGGTTAGTGGTCCGATCATCTCGTCATAAACAAACTACGAGGGACGTACTGGACTAAGGGCGACAGAGTCGCGGGGCAGAACTCTTCGGCGTTGACGACTGGGGCGTTCAGCCTTCGAGTCACTGCCCGAAAGATCATCGGCTTGCAGACCTCGCGTAGCATCCGACATGTCGCAGAGAGATGGAGGAGGCCGCCAGGCATTCCCTGTAGATGTTCGAGGACATGGAAAAGAGTGTCATCGTTCAAACGATGGAGGCTGTAGGAGGGTTAGAACCGCTGCGCCAGTGCAGGCTGCTTGGGAGCCATGGATACCTGGAATCCGATCCCATTCTGCATTGGTATATGTAAACGCATTGAGGATAGCAAGTGGAGGCAGAGTTCACATACCTCGTTCAGAATTTACAGGGGAGGGGTATCTGCGGTGCTTTTGAAGAACGCTGACTGTATGGTTTTGGTCCTAGGAATCCAGTAATACTGGTAGTTGGTCTCATGCTTATTAGCGCCTGAGTTACTTGGCTCCGCGTTTATTTGCTCTTGTTTGTCTCGACTCTCGAGGCAGTGCCTGACCTGCTTCCGAGTCCGAGTCAGTCGGACTTATCTTCGGATTCCTTCATTTGTTGGGGTCGACTCCTTCTACAAATTCCTACACGTTGACCATTTTGCCATTATAGTACGGAACCAACGAGGAAGAAAAGGCCCAGTAATCCCGAACAGGAACTCACAATCACTCCCGAACAGACACCGGGCACCGAACTCATCGCCTTACGTCGCTCGCTGCGTGCAAGGAAGTTTCTGCACTATAAGGTCCTCCATCTTGAGCTGTGCTTCAGAGCCTTGACGTGTTCAGTCAGCCATGCACGTATTATCGTCCTGCAGAGCCTTGGCTGACCTGAGCGCGACAGACGTTCTGATTAGAAGTCCGCTGTGGGAAAGTCCAGCGCGAACTGTAAATGCTGTGCCCCTTGGACGTTATATATTGTTTTTGAGTCGCGTTCATGACCCGCGGACCCTCCTTAGCGTCAGCTCCTACTAACGATATCCCCTCGCAATGGGAAACAGCTACTCCGTTGCACAAGAGGAGCAAGAGGAAGCGGAGTTCGAGAGACTCGTTCGAGCCGTCGAACGGGCTGAGCGTGGCTCCGCCTCCCCTGAGCCGCACGATCTCGAAGCACAATACCATCATGCTGAAGCGCAAGGAAGACCATCGCGCCCGGAGAAAGTCATGCAATGGCTCAAAAGTAGACGCGACAACCGTGTCCCCGAACCTGAAGTCGATAGCGTCCATGCCTGTATGTCCGACTTACCAGTTGCCCCGGGTAAGTAATCATCAACCGAATTCTAAGCATACTAGAATTTAACCAATACCCAGCAGTATGCCCTCCAGCTTGTATTGTCCCAGAGCAGACCTTGCCGGCGCGCTTGCACCAGGCTTCGTATCAGCCTGCGCCTCCACCCCTGCAAGCAATTTCCCCGCCAGTCGTGATGTGTCCTCCGATACCTCCTATAGCGCCCCTGGCTCACGCAATGCCCTCGGACTCATACAGTAGGAGCCCTAGCAGACTTAATCGCCTCTCCAGTATGTACTTCATGTCTCTCCAGTAACCTTACTGACTGCGAACCATGCAATCCGACTCGCGGTCCCGTTTTCTATATCAGTGGCAACCGCGAGCGATTGGGCTCCTGACATCGATTCGATCAAGGCTAACGTCGAGCCAATCGTACTAGTGATGCCGCAAGCGGCAATCGAACCTCCTCTAGACGATGAAAGCAAGCACAATGACCCAACCGTCGATTCTTCACCTGCATTCACCTCGCACATACCTCTTCCATCTGCACATGTTCAAGTACGTATGGTTCACTGTTAACCTCAAATTTCGGGGTTTGACAATCAATAGCCTACTCCGGTTGGCAGCGAACATGATTACCCTTCGGTCGATCATGCATCAGCCACTGTTGATCGACCGCCTGCTACCATTGTAACAATCCCCGGGCCTACAATTGAGTACGTGCCCTCTCGGTCTCCATCGCCGTCGCACTCTGGGTCACGATGTAAGTGTCGGACCTCTTCAGACGGCCGGCCAATACTTACAAAAGAACTTAGCGGAGCAAGATCTTTACCGCCGCCGTAGGTTGAGGCCGAGGTCTAGGTCCTGGGAGCCTCGCCCCCGGCCGCGGGACTCGCTAGAAAATTTCAGGGATCTGTTTTATCGTCCTACGCCGCAATATGAGCGGTCGCCAAGTCCGGACGTTTCACGTGGTCGATCGCCTTCAAGACGACCTGTCCAGTCAGAACGCACATCCCACGCCGTCGTTGCGCCCGCAGGTCCGGAAAACACTGAACCCCATGTCAGAGCGTCGCCTACGTCTCGCGACCACTCCCGGTCTCCATCACGAGCCTATCGTGAGCATGATAGTCCCGGCTCCGTTTCACGATCTCGTCTCTCGTCTCCGCCGCGGTGTAAGTACCCAAACTCCTTTCTGGGATCAGACAATGTTTACATCAAATGGCCAGCTCGGCGAAATTTCCGACGACGCGTTAATTCTACGGATCTTGAACTTGTTTTTCCGAGTCGCAAGTCCGATGATCATTGCGTGTATCCGCGACCATTGTCGCGTCAGCCTTCAGTGCGATCACAAGTGGGTGGTGAGCGCCGCACACCGTCACCCCGGGGTCCCAGTAAGTCTTCACGCTCGACGATCAATAAATGGTGATCCTAGAAGGAGGAGTTCCTGACGTCCGCGATCCCTTATAGTTGTTCGATATCCAATCTCGACGGCACGATGGTCAAGATGGTCAAGAACCCCGAGTCCGCCACACCCTCATCGCGAGCGTTCTCGACCTCCATCAATTGTCAGCGGTGGGCCAGGCTCTGATCCAAAACCGCATGCTAGATCTCCATGCAAGTCCTCCATCTTCTTAAGACAGAAGACAATGCTTACGTTTCGCATTTAGCTCCATTGTATATTCGTCACGTTGGGATGCGAGCAAGGTCTCCGAGTCCTTGCAGGCCCAGACGAGACTCTCCCCCTGATCCTTATTATGAATCCCGGCGGCGAGACCGAGTCCGGAGGGCGACGGAACCGGAATACTCGCGCAGTGCCCCACCTGCACGGCGCCCCTTGCCGTCCGAGTCGTCGCACGACGTGCACGATGAACCGCCTCTCCAGGATTCAAACCCTAGGGCCTTCACTCCTCGTAAGTTTCGGCCCTCTATTATCAACGTCGGACTTCTCAATAGAGGATTAACACCTCCCTAGAGCACTGTCTGGTAATACCGCCCTCTCTGGGGCCATATACGGCCTCGGACGCATATAGCGACATTGCTCCTCCAGCTCTTTCCTCGGTGGCAAGCCGAATCTCAACGCCTCCGAGTCCCATCGGCATCATACCTCCCCCCTTCCCGTTACAGCCTGCAGCTCCGCCTCCACCCAGCCGCACGCCCAGGACGGAGCCGAATTCGGACAGGTTCGAGCAAGTCCTCCGGCTGTACGAGAAGACGCTCGAGGACCACGAGCGGCGCGCGCAGCTCTGGCACGAGCACAGCACGCAGCTCGTCGGCGTCGTCCGGCAGCTCGAGAAGCACCTCGTCGCCCTCCGGTGGCACGGCAGGGCCTCCACCTCTGCCGATTCCCTGCCTTTGTCCATCCTCGACGAGAAGTTCGGCATCACAGACGAGAACGACAACGACAACGAGAAGGGCGCAGGGGTGCAGGTACAGTCGCTCGCGTACACCAAACCTCAGGCGACTCCGAGTCGGAGACCGTACCCGAGCCGGCCGTACGCGGCGGGGCTGCCTGTGCGCCGGTGCTCGGACGACTGGGCGCCGAAGTGGGACGTGTTCCCGCTGAAGGCGTTCCGGGGGTCGAGCTACATGCACCTGCGGATCGAGGCGGGCTGGGACGACGCGGCGCTGCTGCGGGAGCTCGGGCGGTCGTACGACCGGCTGCGGACCGTGTGGCGGAAGTGGTTCTCGCTCCGGAGCGTGCGGTGAGTCTATCGCGATGTGGGTGGTGTATTCGCTCGGTGGTGTTGACCGGAGCTGTTCGACCAGGTCTATATCAATGGTATACGTACGTACCGGTGTCCATAAACTGCCCCCATCGAAGACAACTGACGAAATATGCTCCAGGCCGACCACACATGCGTCTACCCGCGCCGGATCGGCCCAGCAGCCGTGAGCCCGTCCAAGAACATGCGCCTGCGCTACTTCCTGCGGCACCCGGAGCAGATGGAGGGCCGGCACGAGTTTATGCAAGTGCTCACGGCGCGGACCGACCTGGGCATCGAGTTCGTCGAGGGGTGGCAGCTCAGCCGCATCGCCGTCGCGATCCTGCTGCCCGTGCTCGCGTCGCTCGTGCTCGCGGTGCTGTACTCGGCGCTCTATGGGGACGTCTCTGGGGCGTTCACTATTGCTGGTGCGTGTATTCGTTAATGAGAGTTCACTAGTTTATGATGCTGATGCTGAATGATGGGATAGGATACATGACATCAGCGTACTCTGTTTGTCTCGTATTGCTCGGTCTGTTGAACTTCGTAGAGTTCTGACGGACTATCACGACATGACTTGTCTACGGAACCTTGATGAACTGGGAAGATAATGATCGTCACATTGGATGATTTGACACTACAACACCACCACTATGTAGAATGGAACGTCATCGGAACTGTAGTAGCACAATAACGGAGGGGAGAGTACCGAGTGTTACGGGGTTAGTGCGTTTTGAACAGCCAGATCAGAAGATTGCACAAACGTAAACAGCTTAACTAGATGCAAAGCGAGAGACGACACAGCAAGAACAACATGCGAAAGGAACCAGCAAGAATCGTAACGAGGCGAACGACCGAGCATACAGCACTAAGCACTAATCGATAAACCGGCGCAACGTAAAGTCGTGAAGTCATGAGGTCGGATACAGCGATGAACAAAATCCACAAGACACTAGCGAGCCCTTAAGCCAGCAACGTTTTCAATCTTCGTCATCCGACAGCGTCAAATCGATGACGCCCCGATCCCACTTCGGCGTAACGTCCCTCATCTCCTGCTTGACCTTCTCCTGCTTGACCTTGACGGGCGAACGGCTAAGTCGGGGGCCGGGGCACGCCTTCTGCGGCGAGCGCCGGGTCCCCTTGTTGGAGTCAACGATCTTCGGCTTCTTGAGGTCCTCAGGCTCGTCTTCGTCCGAGCGGAGGGAGCGTTTGCGCTTTATGCCGGAAGCGTTCTGCACCGGGGTCAGCGGCGCGTTCCTCTGCGGCTTTCCAGACTGTGGTGAAGCCGTGTGTGTGGTGGAGGAAAGACGGCTTCGTGGGTCGGCGCGTCCGTTGGTAGTACTAGAAGCCGGAGCCCGGGGGGCCAGACCAGCCTTGGTCGAGGCTGGGGTTGGCGCGGACGCAGGGGGTCGTTTTCGGGGATCGGTCGCTCGGCCCGAAGGCGCCGAAGCTGGAGGACGGGACGGACCAGCCGCAGCAGGGCCGGCAGTCGACGCTGGCACTGGCGGAGGCTTCGGAGCGGCGCCGTGCATCTCCGCAAGCAGGGCGGTCACGTCCATGACTGGGGCACTCGTCGACGTCTGTGCCAACGATGGTCCCTGATGCCGGGCACGCGCGGCAACGATGTTGGTCGTTGGGAGGATGGGTGGTGGAGGGGGAAGGGGCATGGGTGGTTTGCTCTGGGGCTGGCTGGGGCCTGCCTCAGCGTTATCCTGTGCTTTATCTTTTGGCCGTTCGTCCTTGTAACGTGTTAGGGAGGTAGGTGAGGTGGGACTCGAGGGCGCGTCACTCCCAAAGTGTCGCGGCTTCTCCCAGCGTGAGAGGTCGAGATTGAGGGTGCCTTCGCGTCGAGGGATGGGAGGTTGGTCAGGCAGACGCTAGATCCACGACGTCAATATAGTTCTGCAAAGAAAGTTTAGGAAAGGGACATACGGTAAGGATGAATTTGCAAACTTTGAAGCCGCTCTTGCCAGCGTCCATCCATGCCTAGCGGGGGAAATTCATAACTAAAGTGGTGTGAAGCAAACCAAGCAGGGCACGCACCTGATCCACCACGTACAACCCATCATAACGATACCCTCGGACGGGCGCGAAGTCCGAACTAGAGCTATATCCTCTCACAACGCGTACTGGTTTCTTATTGTGCGCAGATAAGCGAAGGGACGCGTTTCGGGTGTTGTCCCACGTCTGGTCGCATGTTTGCGGTCCCTCTCGTGGCTGGACGACCCGGCATGAGATCGAGGCACTACTGAGGGTATAGATGGACGCACCTTCTCCCCGTCTTTGGTGTCGCGCCCTCCGCAACCGGTATACGTGCTTGATGACCGGGAGATCGGAATGGATGGTATTCGAATAGGAAATTAGAGTACTCACAAGCGATACCCTTCATCCTTATCATCTTCGTATCCGCCCGAGAGCACTACGCTGTAGCATCCCTCGTGTTTCGTTCCGCTTATGCCTGCTAAGATTCCAGTATGCACGGAGGCGTGGTGGAGGAAGAGGCTACACAAGGTTGGGAGTCAGCGGGCGATCGATATAGAACATATTGCACTGCAGCTGCTGCTGGAGCTGCCGCAGCACAGGAACGCACCGGTTCTCGAAGGTCGATCCCACAGGGACGCCTGGAATGTGCCCGAATACCTTCCTGCGACACCGGGATGGAGGTGAAGATTCGGTGATTCATAGGATGAATGAGCGTCCGGGCGGGGAAGAGAGCGGCGATGGATGCTTCAGTGATTGGGTGCGCATCAAGATACGATTGAGCACTCACGACGGCTGCGTCCGCTTTATGGATGGCTTGCTGCTGAACCCCATATGGGCCGCGATAATCCGAATATGTTTAGAGAGGAGAATAGAGGCGAGGGGATGGGCGAGCAGGCGGGGGTCGGTGATGGTGTGTGAACAACGTTCGATTTGATAAGCAGCCTCCCAAACATTATGGGATTGCCGCTTTTGGGTCTCGAGTTCAATGTTGCCTCGAGGCAGGTAGACTCGCACCACGGCCAGTCGCCATTCTTCTTTTCTTCGAGTTCCTCCAAGTCCGTCTATAGCTAGTGCTGTCACATAACTTGAATACCCTCAGGGTCAGGGCTCCAGCAAAACTCAAGAACCCCGCCAACCTAGAAAAGGATGACTGACGGGTGAGCCATTCCGACCACCTCTCCTATACTCTCAGTGTAATAATCAAATCGCGGTAGATTGAGTGGGAGTCTCGACGCTGACGTCTTGTACCACCTATTTCAACAGGTTCGGGCGGGCTCAGTCGACGATCTCCGTTCACTGTCATCGACATGCTCCCGTCTAAGAACGGCATCCATGTCGGTTCTGTTCAGTTCTTGCTATCAGCCCTTGCGTCCACCTTCCCCGGCTGGTCATCCTTGCGATATGCTCCCACGTACATTGTGGTGCTATGTCAGGTTGGTGGACGGTCCGTTTAACATTAGTAGCCGAGTAGTTCTAATACCAATCATGTGATAGAAAGTTGAGGCTTTGGTGCCTTTGCCCTTCCGGCGTATTTCCCTACGACGTGGGCCCAAGCACACATAACCCTCTTGCTTGCACTGCGTATAGCGGGGAGGTTTTCGATATCATGCTCCCTGCTCTATCTGGCCTCACAGCTTTGCGACTGGAGAGAAATTGCCTCGATACACATGGCATCCCTTGGCCAGCCATGAAAACCGTACTTTCACTCCCGTCTCTCCGCCGCCTAGAGATCTACAGTCTCTTTATTTGTCCTGTCCTGCTTGACGGCGACATCCTTGACGACGCCACAGTAACACCCCTCACAACATTCCGCTACATCATGCCCCACCATCGCCAACCGTTGAGCTTTGCGCTAGAGCTGGCTACTGTCGACTTCGTGATCCGTCGTGTCCACACCTCTCTAGAAACCCTCTGGCTCCCCGCCGAATGTGCTCCCGTCCAGATGATGTCTTCTCTGGCTTGGCCGCGTCTGCGGGAATTGACCCTCCGAGGCGAGCGCTGGACCGCTCCCGCGGAACCGATGGTCTCCCTGTTCTCGTCCATGCCGTCCCTCCGATCGCTCGCGCTCGAACTCTCGGAGCCGAAGAACGTCCGCGCCGACGCGCGGATCGTCTGGTCGAAGGGCTCCTCCGCGACATTCCCCTGGCCCGACCTTGAAACCCTCCGCGTCTCGCATCCCGACCCCGCAGACGAGATGTATGCACGCCTCCCCTCATCCCTCCGCACGTTGGCATTGCGCCCGTGGCCACACAGATGCTCGCGGATCTTCGCCGACGTCAACATGGTCCTGTGGATGAAGAATGCGTGGGAAGCCCCGCTGCTCTCGTCGACCCATCGGTGGTCGAGCTTTCCCATAACCCCAGCGCGCGATCTCGCTCAGATCGTCCGGAAGTGCACGTGCGAGCTTCCCCTGTTGCGTGCTCTCGAGCTCGAGTACGCCTCGGGCGCAGAGGAGCCCGAACTGCTCCGGCTGGCGGTCACGAAGTTCCCGCACCTCACTTCGCTGCAAATCCACCGCTTCCGGAGCGAAGGCAGCGGGGATGTCCGAGCCGTGAGTCCCGAGTCGTTTACGCTGCCCTCTCCTCTCCGCTGATAACAAGTGCTGATGCTTGCCATGCGGGCACCGGCAGACGGACCTTGCGAACGCCCTTGCCCCCCTCGCCCTCCTCCGCACGCTGAAGCTTCATCTGGACTTCGCGGGCCCCGACTCGGACCTGGACGACCGCTCGCAGCAGCCTCCCCGCCCGGGGTCTCCCGGCACCCAGGCCGTCAATAGTGCCGCAGACGAGCTCGCTCGACGCTTGGCTCCGTCGTTACGGGAGATCTGGATATTTGAAGACGGCTTGATGTGGGCTGTCTTCTGTGTGGAGCGTAGGACTGAACCTGAACCTGAACTTGGAGGGCTGCTGTGCGTCCGGGCATATCGCGACACTGCCGTCGTGTTGGGACCGTGTTAGGGTGTGCTGGACGATTTGTTGGACTGGACTCTGTTGTTCTTGGATGGGACTTGTCATGCGGGCTGGCCTCGATATCTTCATCACGCTGTTGCACACCGCTGCACGGTGCGAGGGCGCGTAACGCTGCGCGCCTGGCATAGTGGCACTGGTCTCGTATCTCAGGCGCACGTACTTAAGTAGATGGAGACTCTGCTGGCACCCTCTTGATCCTCGACTTTGAAACCTGGACTGGAACCTCGCTCCGACGCTTCAATCCCTCACAGGCCTAGAAGCCGCCACCTCACTAGATATTTATGTACGGACTACCCTATAGGCTCCACCGTTTGAACAACGGTGTCCTCCGCGTCTTCGGCCACCTCTAAGGAACACCCGACGGCTTTCTTCAGTCAAGAAGGATGGGAGAGCATCTCCCTATGAATCGATTTAGGCATAACAATGCTGTAGCTCGTGCCGTCTTCGAGTGTTTCCCTGCGAGAACGTGGGCATGGAATGTCGGACAATCACCACCGAGAACAAATGCTGGAGGTAAAAGGTGGCCGACCCATTGAGTATTCCAATGCTAGAAGTACAGGCGACAAGTTCAATACCGAACGTATTCCTTACGTTCCACTCCGATACGCGACTCCCCGTCAACGATGCTGCGTGTCACAGCGAAGACAACCCAGAGCGGGTCGAAATCGTATTTGAACATCCAAATCTCCTCCAACGACGGCGCGAGCGTGCGCGAGAGTTCCGCTGCGGCTGCAGCTAGAGTAGCATCGAAGCCGGAAGATGAACCAAGCGGTATACGACTGGTGTCGCCTCCGAGTCCCCAACCGGCCGTAGCCGAGGGCATATCGGCGAAGTCGAGGTGGAGTTTCAGTATGCGGAGGGAGGTGAGCGGTGCGAGGGCTTCCCCGAGCTCAGTCTGCCATTATATGCGATCTCGACAATGTTGGGGGTGGCGTAAGCGCGTATCGAAACGGGAGAGGGCGGAACGACTCACCACCGGCACTGGAACATCTGAGTACTTGCTTCCTAGGCTTCGAATTCGATGGATTTCGAGCATGGTCAGATGTGGGAACTTCGCGATCAAAAGCCGAAGAAGTTGGGGCTCCTCTGTGTCGCCCTTATACTCGAGCTCGAGGCCGCGCAGAAGGGGGATGGTGCACTTTTGCAGGATTTGGACAAGGTTGCGAGGCGTGGAGAGGGGATAGGTCCACCATCTGCGCTTCCAGCCCTCTAGTCGCGAGGTGCTCAAGTGCACCCGCATCGCTTCGAACAAATGTGCGCAGTGGTGAGGCCATGATCGCAACGCCAACGTACGGACTGAGGAGGGCAGGTGGGCGTAGATTTCGTCCGCGGCGTCCGGATGTGATACGCGGAGACGTTCGAGGTAGGGCCAAGGGAATGTGGTGTCGAGACCTTTCGGCCAGATCGTCGTCTCGTCGACATCTTCTGTCTCTGAAAGCTCCAATGAAAGATGCCGAAGAAGGGGCATTGATGAGAAGAGAGATACGAGAGGGGTTGCGAGGTCAGACCAGCGTCCTCCCTGGAGCGTAAACTCGCGCAGTCGGGGCCAGCGTAGAGTGGATATCGTCTGGATGGGAGCGGACTCCACCGGGAGCCTAAGACTTTCAAGAGAAGTATGAAGCTTGCGCACGAGGAAGTCAAGCACGGCCATTTCGGACGGAAAGCTCCATGGCTGGCGATACTGAGGCATGGTGTAGTGAAGTGTACTAAGCGGTGTGACCGTGGCGTCGCCGAGATTGTCGCTACCAAGCAGCTCTGGACAAATGTAGAGCCCATCGACGCGTAGATCGCGTAAGTGTGGGAGTGATAGTATTGTCCGCATCGTATCCCATGATGTACCGTGTACATCGATGGCCTGCACACGTAAGTGCAAAGTGGTGAGTCGAGGCAGCGCGTGCAACGTTGCGTGGATGGTGTTGAACGCCACGCAAACCAAGGGATCGACTACAGTTGGGTCTCCGATCCGGGAGTATGCGGGGCAAAAGCAGCAAAGCTCCAACTTCCTATAGCTATCGGCGTTAGGAACACGTATAGGAAACGGAGGATCAACTGACTGGACGTGCGGCCACAGCGTAGAAGGAAGGACCTCGTGGGTAGTTTGGAGCTGGGGCGTTTCTCCTAGGCATTGGTAACATGAGCGGAACAGGATGGGCGAGGTTGCCTCTCGAAGCCAGCGGCAGGTGGACGATAAGACACAAAGTCCTGTATCCGGCCTGAGTTCTTCGAAAATTTTAACGAGGACATCGTCATTCAGTTGGGTTAGCCTTTGGCAAGGTGAATATCGCGTTATCCAAGCATCTCTAGCTCACACTCA
>BACB01000480.1:0-20256 GCA_000338015.2 Ganoderma multipileum BCRC 37180 | reverse complement strand
TCTGCAGTTAACAACTTGTTAACAACTATCATAAATGTTGTTGATTTGTCTCATATGGGGCCCGAAATAGGCCATCCGAGGACCGCTTTTAGCCACTTTTGGGGGGCCGGTCCGGGACCGGTCTTGACCGGTCCTTGGCGGTCCGTTTTAGGATCCAATCTGAAAAGACCGAGACCGAAACTGAAACAGGACTGATCAAGACCGACCTTGCGGTCCGGTCCTTTGCAGTCCAGTTCCGGTTAAAGACCGGTCTTCAATCGGTCTTTGGACCGGACTCCTGGACCCTAGCAATGCGCATGGACCTGGAAGAAGGGTTCCATCATCATGTGCATTGCCCACCGCGATGAGGGTGTGGGAGTCGGCATTCCCAAGCACCAGAAGGGGTCCATGTCGCCCTGCGCGAGGCCGCTTTTGCTCGCGTGAGTCCGCGCGAACGTGATACTTTCCCGCTGACCTGTCCACGAGAGCTGAATTCTTTCCCTATGCGCCCCTTGATGCGCCCAGCTCAATTCCTCTGCTGAAATGTACACCCAGTGGTGGGGACTCCCGCTCTTGTAAGCAATGACGATTTTCTGTTCGCTTACAGACCAGATGGTCTCGTTCTTGACTTATTTTGTTTTCCTCACCTTTCCGACTGAGAATCGTCCCCACGCGACCTTGAACCGACATGACGCGCATCGCGCGCGGGATGAATACTGGGAGGGACAAGTCACAGGAGTCACACCGGATCCCGGAAAGTGACCCGGAGGTCACGGAGCGACCAGCCGAGCCCCAAATGCACCAGACGTTCTTCAGCCCTCTCCCCCCGGCGCTCATTTTCGAACCTCTCCAGATCGTTTCAAGATCCCCTCCATCAATTTCCCCTTCCTGATTTGGTCTGCTCCTTCCAGAGGCTGCGGAGCGTAGCGAAGCATCGCGAGGGCCGGGGGGAGAGGGCTGAAGAGCGTCTGGAGCCGAGACTAGGTACTGCCATCGTGTTTGTATGATTTGCCAGTGGTTGCCGACTGCGCATGCGCCGACTCTTCTCTCGTAATCGTAATCATCTGTCTACCTTCCGCCTATGTCCAAGCCAGTCAAGTTGATGGAAACATGTGCGTGACTGTGTTATTCAGACCTCATTCTCCTGGCATCTAGTAATCCAAAACAAGGCTGGAACGAATCAATAATGACGTGCTCCTCTGTATTCTCGCCGAGCTACAATCATCTGGATGCCTAGGTCCGCTTTCTCAGACCTGCTGGGCATTGAGAAGAGCGTCCATGCCGTTCATATTTGAGAGCATGCGAATCTCTATAGCGGGGACACTTCCGACGGACGTGGGAAGGAGGTTTCTTCTCGCTCGCCCAACGCCGTTCATCAGGTGCGTTACCTGTTCTCATTCACACTTTTATCGATGCTCAGTTACAGACACTCCCAGGCACCTTACAATCGAGGATCTATGTTCCGACCAACGTGTCGGGGAGATCAAGCTTAGAGACCAAGTTTGGGGCACTCGCCACTGGACGCGGCTCGAATACGCACAGAATCCCTTCTTATGTGGTGTTCTCGGCGGCCCATCTCTAAGACGGATTTTAGAGAACATGCCCGCCCTACGTTCGATCTCCGTTCTTACTCGCCGACGGGTCGTTCACGGCTTGTCGTGGGCGACGGTCAAGGAGATCCTATCCTTCCCTCAGATCAAAGAGGTTTCAATCATCGGCCTCCTCCTTTGCCCGTCCAAACTCCCAGACGACGACTACTGCCTCTATTCCTTGTCACACGTTACCTCGTTCCACTACGAGGTTTTTTCCAATCGCTTCACTAACATGGGAACACGCCAGAATTACCCGTTCCCATCAGAAGAAGAGGCCCTTCTCCTCGTCCTCAGCAGAATCCACACGTCCCTCGAGAAGCTCGTGCTTTCGAGCGAACCAGCGCCCCTCCTCGACATGTCCAACTGGAACTGGCCCAACCTGCGCGAGCTCCGTCTGCGCGGCGAGCGGCGGTCTGATTCCCCTGTTCCGTACATAACGCTCCTCTCCGCCATGCCCAACCTCCGCACGCTCCTCCTCGAACTCACGCTGGTGTCTGACGAATGCACGCATGCAGCGCCACTTTGGCCTCCGGGTTCCCCGGGCCTTATGCCGTTCCCTTGCCCGGACCTCTCGCGTCTTTCCGTGACACACCCCCATCCCGCCGACGAGCTGTACCGCCACCTTCCCTCCTCTCTCCGTGCGCTGTCCTTGTGCTGCCGCCCACACAAGTCGGAGGAGGCGTGGATCAGCCGGCGCCTGATCTATACGGTGCACGTGTACGAGTTTCCGGCGCTGACTTCAGCAGAGATGCTTGGGATCCTAAGAAACTGCCAGTTACCTCACCTGACGCGTCTGGAGATCGAGTACGAAGCCGATGGTGAGGAGCTCGACTTGCTACGCAGCTTGACTGTGATGTTTCCGCACGTTGTCTGGCTGCAGATTTACCGTTACCGGCGTGTCGCCAGTGCAGATGGCGACGACGGAGATGTCCGACCGGTGCGTACGATGGAGCCACTCTCCGCACTGGAATTTACTCACGCAGATGCAGGTTGATCCTCATGACGATGAGCTCGGCTACATCGTACGTGTTCTCTACGCCCTCCTCATTCCTCAAGCGAGTACTTATCTTATTCTCTGTCGCAGGACACAATCTGCGAAGCCCTGTCGAACCTGCCAGAACTGCGGACGTTCTGCGCATATCTGGACCTTCCGCGCCAGCCTGGGATACGTCGTGCTGGTCCTCTTTATTACGATAGCGCTGAAATCGAGGAGTACACCGAGATCCTGCGCCGTGCGGTGTCCGCTCTTGCGGGGACCATCCCCTCGCTTGAGGTGGTCTACTTGTGGTGCCCGCGGGAGACGGGGGAGATTGAGTGGGCTCCCTTCGAGGTCGTGCGTGCGCATGGGGCGACGAAAGGCGACGTTCAGATACGAGGTCCTTTGAACGCGAGGAAGTATGGCGGGCCCGTCTATCCCGTTATTCCTAAGTCGCCGCTCTACGGCGTAGATCCTTGACTCGAGTGTTTGGCCATGTAATTGGTCCGTTGCGCATCGTCATTTACTACATGTATGGAGCCTGATCCCGCCGATTGCATGGTAAGCGCGATTTTCCTAATACCATCGTTCTAGCGTAATGTCCTTCCCTGGGGAGTTTTCGGCCTCGACTACACCTTAGTGTCAACGACCGTAGGCCACCGTTTGCGCTGAAATACGTCAGTCCGAGTCATTTCGGGAGTGTTACGGAAGGAAACCGAGCCTTCGACTCCGTTAAGTGTGGTTAAGCTATTAGAAGATGTAATCCTTACCGAATAGGGACAATCGTTGGAGTAGCTGGAGTAGCAACTTGAATAGTGGCGTTGAGCGACACAAATGACTTCATCAGTGTGGTGTGAAGCAATATATTGGACAACAGCCGGACAATGGTGGAGTTTGTCTACGTGTATATACACGAAGGGCAAAGCGAACAGTTGAACTGAAACTCCGTTCGACCAAGCCCCTCCATTAGCTGTCTACACGTACCTCATACCTCACCACCCGAATCGCCACACAGCATGCCGGTACGTGGGCTCGTGGCACTCCGTGAGTCGGTTTGAGGAAGGCATCGATTTGACGAATATTCCATCAGAAAGGGGTCAAGGACGAAGAAGGCCACGTCATCGAAGTCGGCGATCTGGTCGAGACGAAGTTCAGAGGGGGAGTCCACCGGGGGGTGGTAAGTCGTAGTCGTGCGGTGCAAGCTCTGTTGGTGCGAGATAACCACGGTGCTATGCGTCGCAGGTGGAAGCCGTGATCGAGAATGAACAAGACCTCGAAGAGATGGGGCCGGACTTGGGGATAACTATCAAGAACCCTCCGAAGGTCGTCTACAAAGACCAGGTGAGTATGAAGCGATTAACAGCACAAGGGAGAGAGTTATCATACCAGGGCTAACAACCGCGATCCACCAGCATGGACACCGCGTGGCACACAATCCCGGAACCTTGTCCCATGTCGAACCGGAGACGGACGTTGTCCCGTGAGATTCCAAGAAGGCAGGAAGCGAAAACGGCCGGCAAATCCGCATTGTAGGGACGCGTTCGGAGTCGAAACCTAGCATTTCTGAAATCCGTATGTTGCCACACACCTGTATGACTTTGAACCGCCCGTTCTCGCCCTCTCGCCGCGACCTGCCGATCCCATATCCTTCAATCCCTCGCGTAGGTCACGCCATTTGGAGTCCTTTGTCGCTGTCCATTGTATGAGATACAGTGCATGTTGATGTTGCTACCTTGACTGCACGGAGTTTGGACAAGTACCGTCGAAATTGGGGGTCGGGTTGTGTCCAGATTATCGTATGGGGCCTAGCGGGATGCTCGAGGGGTTCCGGATGTCGCTCGTCGGTCGCTGGCCATAGTCGAATTGGAGGTGGAAGGAGGGAACTGGGAAGCAGCCCGACCGTTGACGCCCGGCTGGTGATGTCGGCACGGAGTTGTCCGGCGAGCGGACAGCCGCCGCTGTGACCGCCGCCGTTAACTGCGCAGGCTCAGAGGAACTCCACACCTCTCACGCGCACGACCCAACCTCCCGCCTACGTTTGCATTCCAAGTCTTCAAAGCTCGTCAGGTATGTATGTAGTCGCATTTGCCCCACTTTCTTCGGTCTAACTCAATATAAGGCTACAAGACATCAACGACGATGCTCTGCTCTATGTTCTCGGGGTGGTCCATTCAAGTGGATCTCTTTCTCTGCTCTCCCAGACTTGCTGAGCGTTGAGGAAAGGCGTGTTGGGTATTCACCGGACCCGTAATCAGACACATACTGCAGAAGATGCTGTCCTTATCCAAGCCCGCTATCTACTGAATTGGCGTCGTACACGGCCTGTCTTGGACTTTCCTCCAGCTTGCGCTATCCCTCCCACGTCTTCGATAGTTCGAGATGACTGGGCTGACCTTCTGCCTAGTTATTCTCCCCGCCGAAAGCCTTGAATTCGAGGACGTAATTTGCCGCCGCGCTCCCTTCACTGCGTTTCGATACGAGGCAATCTTGACTCGCGACCAAAGATACGGGCTCTTCGTGGAGAAGGATGCCTTGTCTCTCGTCCTGGAGCAGGTTCACCGCACCATCGATACACTCGCACTCCCCAGCGAGCACGCCCCCACGCCTCCATCTCGCTTATGTCTCGCTGTGACTGGCCAAACCTACGCGAGCTGAAGCTCCGCGCAATGCGATGGAAAGAACCACGGACGCCTGTCGTCTTCCTCTTCGCCAACATGTCGAGGCTCCGGTCGCTCGCACTCAGCTCGTGGTGC
This sequence comes from Ganoderma multipileum BCRC 37180, assembly GCA_000338015.2. Classification (NCBI taxonomy): domain Eukaryota; kingdom Fungi; phylum Basidiomycota; class Agaricomycetes; order Polyporales; family Polyporaceae; genus Ganoderma; species Ganoderma multipileum. The sequence continues at coordinate 14,956 of BACB01000480.1, read as the reverse complement.
CCCAAAGTCTTGCCCCGGAAGCGGTTTGGCCACCCGGGCTTCCGGCAGGCACCACGTTCCCATGGCCCGAACTCGAAATGCTGACGGTGGCGAACCCCCATCCCGACGACGAAGTGTTCGCTCGTCTACCACCGGGACTCCAAACGCTCTCCTTGCCGTCGTGTCCGCGCAAGTGCGTCAAAGAATGGCTCTGGGTGTATAAACGCTGATATCATTGGTTCTCGCACATGTTCTACCTTCCGACGGCGTCGAACCTGCTCAGCATCCTGGAGCGGTGCTCGACTCCTGGGCTAACGCGTCTGGAGATCGGGTACGGCGCAGATGAGAGCGAGGGCGACCTTTTGCGGTACCTGGCACCCGCATTTCCGGAGCTTTCCTCGCTAACTCTCTATCGGTACCGGGCGGGCGACGAAACGGTGGTTCGCGTGGTAGGTCTTGTCATTGTTTCGTCAAGTCCCGTGATCACTGAAGAGCACTGCTGCATTGTAGGAGGACGTCGTCCATCCGCTCGCGTTGCTAAAGTGCTTGCAGACCCTTTCCGTCCATCTGGACCTCGAGACGAAACCCAAGAGGATTGTCGTGGACTGGATGAGAGAAGGTGCAGAGGTCTATGACGTTGACGCGCTCGAGAGGTTTGCCAAGATCCTGGAGGGCGTAGCGCTTCGGATTGCGCGCACTCTCAACAGGTCGCTCGAGAGGGTGAGCTTATGGATGTCAAGTGACGAGGGCGGCCCGACCAGCGCAAACTTTGGCATCTTTTGGGGTGAGCTTGAGAAGGACGGCGGTCCCCACATCCAACGGGAAGGTTTTACGCATCACGACCGTGATGACGTATGGGGAATTTGATACCTACTGTAGTTACTACGCCAGCGATCCGGTCGCAAAAGCGGTCGTTTTTTACGTGCGGGTATACTTACTTGGAGTTGTATTATAGACTTTGCTGGGAGAGCTCGATACGGAGTATGTACGTAGTAGTCCATTGAAACTTATCTTATGCCGTGGCACTCGTAAATGTCACTCGATACTGTTTTATTACTAAGTATGTGGTTGCATCCACGGCATTAATACCAACACGTATCCTTCGGGACTGCTCCGACCTGCGACTCTCCATCGCGAACGACGCGCGTTACAACAAAAACGATCCATGTCGGATCATAGTAACAAGCGCACATCCAAATCTGCTCCAAGGACAGGAAAAGCGTCCGGGCCATTTCATCGGCGGCCGAAGCTAAGGTATCATTGAAAGGCCGGCCCTCAAATGACAGAAGACTATCGTTGGCTGCCCTATTGCCGGGGTCGGGAACAGGCATGTCGGCGAAGTCAAGGTGGAGCTTCAGGGTGCGGAGCGAGGCGAGCGGTGCAAGAGCATCCGCGACAACTCTCTGCAAGGATGCCGGCGTTAGATCCGAAATCCCAGGCGGAAGAGGTAGCTGAACTCACTACTGGCACATCATTGTGCCCTTGGCTCCGGATCCGATGGATCTCAAGGACCGTCAGGTGCGGGAATTTGGCCACCACGAGCTCCAGCAGTTCAGGCTCTTGTGCGTCTTCTCTGTACTCGAGCTCGAGGTTGCCCAAGCGGGGCAAGTTGCACTTGTAGAGATTCGCGGGCGCTCGGAGCGCGAGAGAGAGAGGCGAAGAGGAATGCGATAGGCGTTTGTCCGATGCAAACGCGTGCCATACAACGTAGATACATAGCGGTTTATATACGGGGGCGCAAATGTCCTGAATATGTCCGAAAGGAGGGTGCGGGTATCCGTCGGGGGTTGGGATGATAGTGGCGGGATGAGGCAGAGCGGGGAGCACGCGCTCGCTCGTCACAAGGTAAGCGCCAAGAATAACAACAGCACTTGCGGAGGACTTCTGCAAGATTGCGGGGCGTCGAGAGAGGATAGCTCCACCACCAGCGCTTGTAGCCCTCAAAGCGCGAAGTATGGAGATACCGTGCCGTCTGCTGGAAAACCAGCTCACATTCGTGCAGCCACGATCGTAAGGCCCTATGGAGGGATAAAGGCAGGTGGGCGTAGACTTCATCTGTTGAGTCAGGATGCGACACACGGAGGCTTTCGAGGTCGGGCCAAGGGAATGTGGCGCGAACTCCTTGCGGCCAGATCATCCCGGCAACCGCATTCTCTGGCTCAGAGAGCTCGAGCGTGAGAGATTTCACCAAGGGCATCGTTGAGAACAGCAAGACGATAGGGATCGCAGGATCCGACCAGCGTTCTCCTCGTAGGGTGAACTCCCGTAGCCGTGGCCAGTGTAGAGTCAATATCATCTGCATAGGAGCGGATTTGACCGGGAGCCTAAGACTCTCAAGGGAAGTGTGAAGTTTTCATACAAGGAAGTCGAGCGTGGTCACCTCAGTTGGAAAGCTCCACAGTTGGCGATAGTGAGGCATGGTGTAGTGGAACGTGGTAAGCGGCGTCATCGTGGAGTCATCGAAGTTGTCGCTGTCAAGGTGCTCCGGGCAGATGTAAAGTCCATAGATATCTAGGTGGCATAATTGGGGGAGCGAAAGTATCATGCGCATGCTCTTCCAGGACAAGCCGTGCGGAGCGATGTGTTGCACGCGCAGGTGTAGCATTGTGAGATGAGGCAGTGCGGGTAATACCGTATCTAGCACATTGAACTCGCTGCATATCAAGGGATCAACCACGTCTGGATCTCTTTGGGAATAAGGGGGACAAAAGCAGGAGATATAAAGTGTTCTGCGACAATGAATATGAGCAACATTAGGTAGGATGTCAGTATGGCAGATGTATCCGATAGGTTGGGTCAACCTAGCCCGGATGCATCTGCTCAGCACAGATGTATCCTTTTTTTTTTTTTATATTCTAGCGCCTTGGCAGTATACTACTACATGGAGTTCTTATGTAAGTATGTACAGCACGCGCATTATCCCACGTTTGTTTGACGCTTGGGCAAAGCCCAGGTGGGTCCAGGGCATAAACCAGTAATGGATAGTGTGGCCCAGACGGCGGGTTGATCCGATCTAGGCCGAGGACGTGATAATGGGGGCGGAGCTCAAAGGCGCATCGCCCCCGGGGGTGGTGGCCTGCGCATGCGAAAGCCAATGGGAGATATGTGCCCGTGAGCGACATGGGCCATTGAGATCGGAAGAGGTGTTGGCCCAAAGGCGCGCCTCCTGCTCACATGCAGTACATGCAGTGAGGAAAAAGATAATGGTATCGATGACATGAGGGAGCAGTGTCATTACTGCGCCCATGACGTGATCGATGGGAGGGGGAAGGAGAGGGACCGGCTTGTGGGCCAGGACGAAGTCCGGCGGCGGCCAGTTGGGATTAAGATCCAGAACCCAGTCGGGGTGGTATGAGCCAACGCCTCGGACTGGGTGTGGGAGAGGAGGGGGTAGGGCCCAGAACCAATGGACCCGGGGTGCAGTGGCACGGCCAATAATTGGCTGGCCACAAGGGCGTTTAGCAATAGGATGCCAGACAAGAAAGTCTCGACTGGCGGGGTCCCGAATGGAAGTTAATTTGTAAACGTAGGCATCATCCATAGATTGGCGCCGTTGTTCGAGGACGAGATCTGTGAGCCACATGGGTAGGCAGCACAAGGCATGGAAGTCGGATTGTGGGTTATTTCCTGATAGGTATTTCCACATTTCCAGGAGGGGGATGTCTGCCTCAGGGAGGTCAGGAGGGGAGGACTGACAGAGAAGGTCAGTATTGGCCGTCGCAATCTGGATCAGCCTGTAGTAGCTGGGATAGGAACAGTACCTTTGCCAGTACATGTTCCAGAAGGAGCGAGGTGAATAGTCGGCCTCGTTGGCTCCCACAAAGGAAAGTTCTTCGTAAGAACCTGAGAGAGATCCCACCTTGATAAGCGAGTCACCAATTGAAACGAGTTCAATTGAGGGAGGGGAGGTGGGAAGAGCTTCAAGCTGTCCCCTGACAAAGGGGGTGGCCTATGTGAAAATGTTTATGGCAGCCCAAAAATTGAAGGGCATAAGGACTGCCCGGCCATTGGCATAATCTCTTATGCTCAAGAGTACAGGGACTCCAGAGAAGAGGGAGGGAGAAATGTGGAACACATCACCAATTGAGGCACAGCTCCGTGGGAAGGAATCATGAATCATGTGGTGAAGTGTCATGAGTTCAGGGAGGGAGAAGCTCTTGGGGGCAAGTTCCCCAAGCACCAGGAGGGTGGGAAATTCGTCTATGTCATCTAGCGAGCAAAGACATGTATAGGCAAGGTCAGTGATGAGACCTCGGACGCATGGCATGTAGGGCTTTGTGAGCACATACATGCACTCATCTGGATCGGGATGTTCCACATTAACTCGTTGAAGTGGGAGAGAACGTGGAGAAGGGGGAACGAGAAATGTAAAGAGGTGGCCAACTGAGCGATGAGGGCCTGCAAGGGTCCAGATCACATCCTTGGCCTCCCTGGCAGGGGCGAAGAGGATGGGCAAGTCGTGAGGACGAGCCGGATCCCGGAGGGGGAAGGCTTTGATGGAAGGGTTGGATCCGTAAGGTCTGCTCCCCACATGGTAGTAATAGCCATGATCACTGTGGTCACGTGAGACGGTTGGGATATGTCTATTGATAAATGCAGTAATACGATCGTATGTACCATCTGTGGGAGGTGAGGCGTGGGAAGTCTGCCCATCGCGCAGATCGCGCAGATGCACCGTGACATGGGGGGAGTCAGGCGGGCATCTGGAGGAAGTGTGAGAGCGCCCCGTGGGCACTCCCAAGGGGGAAAAGGTGGAGGCAGTGGGGGTCTGCTGGACGGACTCCTTGTCGTTGGAGTCAACGTCCTCCCACTCGCCATCCGAGTTGTCAATTGAGGTGGGCAGAAAGCCCCGGCCGCCAAAGAAGGTGTCGACGGGGTTGGGGTGTTTTTAGGGGGTGTGATCAGGAGCGATCGTGCCCAATTGAGGCTGGGTGTACCTGGAGGGCACACTGCGCGGGTTGGTGACACTGCTTGACCCTCCAGTTCCTGCCTGGGTGGTGCTTGGGTGTTTGCGGTCCCTCCTACCGTGGACAGGGGGCATGGGGATGTGATTCTGGGATGCCTACAGGTACAGAGGATGTATTGTGCACAGGTACATAAAGAGGTGCCCACCGAGATGGTGGTGGTATGAGGAAGAGAGAGGGCGGCACAGATGTATCCATTGTCCAGCTGGCTGATCTGGGTACTTAGGTGCTGTGAAATTCCCCCATACGTCTCAAGCACTCCCACAGGTGTGGGAGCATTATACCATCCCTCCGGCCTACATCAGTAAAACCTGCAAAGGTCTGGACAGCCTGAACCAGCACTTCCAGACCTCCCAGACCTGCCGTTTGCAGTAATGGAAGGGTGCTTAGAGCACTGCCACTCTAGCGCTCTCTGAGCACGTCCAGACCTGTGCTTGGAACTCGACATGTTCGGTCTCTGTGCTCTGCACAACAAGTCCCCGGCGTGCGAGAGGCTTCGCCTCTGAACAGGACCCCTCGAGGCAAGCTACCACCAAAGTTTCAACCTGAGCAGAGGTTTGTGCGGTAGTTGACATCCGGGGCTAACTTGGGTGGAGGGCACCATCTAGACCTTCCAGATCCAGACCTATGCATGTTTTACTGATGAAGCAAGGAAGTGAGTTCTTCGGTGCCGTCGACAGTGTCCCAGGCCCGAGCATCACTTCAGGATTGCCTGACATAGCGTGTAAGTCATACCAGCTCTATCCACAACCCATGTGCAGAGGGCAACCGGAGCAGCAGTTCAGGGCCACGCTACGTACCTGTTATGTATCCTTAATTAATAGACTTCCTGAACATGAGCATGGCCTCAGCATGCTTGTTTATTCGGCACGGGTAGCATTCAAGTTCTAGTTAGCAGACCGACTGGACATAGTAAGCATTGCGTCGGATCCTGGAAGCTAGTACAATTACCTCTCTGAAAGGAGCCCAAACCCCATTTCACAAGGCCCTGCACATGTGACACTTTCATTTTCAGTTGTACATACCAAATTTAGCACAATGTGCGAAGCAGGGCAGAGGACAGAGGAATCAAAGCCAATGAAGTACGAGATCCAGCAATGGGAAACCAGTGTCGCAAGGCATTGTACGACACAATTGGGCCCGAGGAGAAGATGGAGCGAGAAGGGAAGAGAAATGTATCATGAAGGGCAACTGGAACGAATGTACCATTAAGTGTGCATGAAGAGATGGGGACCGATCATCAGGTAAGCTGTTGGGTCCGGAACTGTTACCAAACTGCGGCACTCGAGGACGCAGAGCAAGTCATGTGAGGGGAATGAGGCAGCTTATGCGAGTGACCTTGGAAGGAGGAACATGGTGGCTGAGAATGAGAAAGCGTCTGTATGAACCCAAAACCCGGTTCAGCTCAATCAACAGGGTGAGAGAGCTGATTCTTAAAGCTCAGATCCCGGGCAGGTAGTGTGGGAGTGTGCGAGACATCAAGTTCGTCAACAAGGTGCTGTGCAACTTATGAGTGCGAGTCCGGCCAATCCTATTGAGGAAGCTGAAGGATTCCGTGACCGTCCACCCATCGCTGGCACATTATGCTCTCAACTCCTTACAACTTTGAAGATGCATCCGGCCGTCCTGCCAACACTGACCAGGCTACACGAGGCAGCGACACACGCAAAAAGGGGACTGCCAATGCAACAACACAGATCGCGCTCTTGGATGTATTGAGACATGGCTGTATAAGATGTAATGCGAGTGTTAAAAGTACAGCAGGAATGTGTGCATCTACAAGAGGGGTCATCCAGATGACGAGCGGCGAGTTATTGCACATCAGCTGAGAGGGAATGATGCAGAGAAAGCTCATTCTACGAGTGTGCACATCAGAAGCAAGTTACATCTCAGGGAGTCTGCCCGCGACATACCAGGTCATTGTGTTTGGCAAAGCGCTTCATGCATGCAGCAATCAAGCGATCGTATCGATGCGCTTGCCTGGCGCGAGATGGTATCAGCTTGATGATGAACACAAAGGGAAACATGTACTCACTTGCGGGCGTACGCAGCAGTGCCGGACTCCTGGGTGGTATCCATATCTCGCGAGTAGGCATTCCATTGGTCGCGCTGATAAGCATGGAAGCGCAACATGTGGTGCATCTCCTCCGTGAGGAGGTGGACTTCTTCCTCCCAGTGCGCGTGCACAGCACTCAAGCGGAACCAATGAACGCGGCGAGCTGAATTTCATCAGCAAAAGGGAGTATGAGAATCATACAGAGATCCCGCTCACCATCGTCATAAAACTCCTGGTACCGCGCATCATTCTCAGACTCCATGAACGAAAAATCACCCCATATCCACGAGACGGGGCACTTGCTTTAACCCAAGAGGTTCTGCACAGTCGACAAGTTGATGTTGACAGCGTCGCCGTCCTTGAGACGACGGAGGTGAGGGTTGGATTCCGGCATGCCAAGCAGGCGAAGAGCATTCCAGTGTCGGCGGTAGTGATCCGCATGGTTCGCTACTTCAGCGTTCACAGTCACAATCCTCCTATCAAACCTTTCCATAGTCTTCTTCGAATGGGCATTCTGTCTCTTCATCTTGATGACTTCGCAGCTAATAATCGATGCGTGGAGGTTTCCAAGCGCCTTGTCAGCCGCGACACGACAAAAATCATACTCCAGGGTGCAAAGTTGGTGAATTGAGGGCTGCTCGCGGACGGTGCGATGGTACGATGATGGAAGGGGAATGAAGACCTCATGCACTTTTTTCCATAAGTCAATCTTTCCGTGGGCACTGCACCGCCAGGGTAGACTGTCAGTGGATTCACGAGCGTTATCAGAGACGTCGCAAAAGTCAGCAGAGACGTCGCGAAAAGGAAAGTTGGTGGGGATGGACTGCAGAACGGGCAGCGATGGCATTTCCAACTCTGGAGGCTGAGAGTGAATGAGCTTGGCAGCCTCACGCTCTTGATGTTGCTGCAGTGTCACCCGGATGCTCGCGCTCGCATCCTCAAGAAGAGGCACTAAGTAGGTCTCCTAGAGGACCTGCCAGCGATCGACCTCAGCATGAAACTCCTCGCATCGCGAAGTCACATCCCTCAGGTTGCCCCGATTATCCTTTTCGAGAATGTCGAGTAAGGACTCCCTGGTGTCCAAAGGTTATGAACGGACCACATTGCTAGAATGTTCGGAAATTACCTCTCCTGCTGAAGCTCGATATTCCACTCGATGACGTCCAAAAGGGAGACTGCCGACTCACCGGTGAGTCCACTCTTCTTCACGAGGGAGGAAAGTAAGTCCTTCTGAGAGATTCCTGTTCACTTGTTAGCTTCACAACGAGACAGAAAAAGGATATGAGTGGTGATACCTTGCTGCTTCCTAAGTTCATATGGGCTGTCGAAGTTGGACCCATCAGTTTCCACATGCTCGACATGTTCCTTCCACTCTGCTTTCTCCAGTCGCCACCCCTCAAGCTTGTCCACTGGGATGTTCTCCTCGAGTTGCTTGAGGTACTCTCTGGTCCTTGCCTCTTCAGTCTTCGCCCGTACAAGCCGGGTGGCGAGGGTGTTATCTAGATGTACGAATGAGCGTAATTACATCATCTAGCTTACGATGACATACGCATGTTGTGGAGGTGGCGGGTGTTCATGTCTGTGTAGTAGTCATTGATGATGTCATGACGGTAACCAGATGACATCTCCTTTGTATGCAGCGACAAGTTGTTGAGAGAGGACCAGATTCACTCAGGAGCCTCACCATCAGTCATCGCAGAACCGGGAAGATAGTAATAAGAGTATTTTGACCTGCAAGATTCCTGATGCACCGCTATGTGGAATTTGCCAATACTGACCATCATCCAAGGAAAGTGAGCACCCCTAATTGTCTTCAGGTCAGGATGCTTGGCACAGATGTCGATAAGGCGATCATGGAGGTGGATAGAGTACTGGCAATTGATGTCGTATCTGCGGTGATGCCGCTTCAGGCAACCCCAGTGGCACAGCCCAGCACACATGCAGTAGTCCGAGTATGCAAAACTGAAGGTTTGTTAATGCGAGGAACCGTTTAAAACAACGGGTGTTGCTCACCTTTTGCCCCCAGTGATATCTACAGTACCGCATGGGATAGCAAACATATGTCGTGTGCACAATAGCCTGACAACACTGCTAACGCGTCCCTTGTAGCGAGAGTATCCCATGGCACCGAACTTCCAGCAGGTGGTCAGCTGATGAATAGTATCGCGATCAGTTTCATCAGATAACACATTATGGCTCCTTACCTCTTTGCGGTATGGGTCAAGCTTTGAGTGATAAACTTCATAGTCGCGTTCATCAGCATAGCATCCTGCACCGGTTGTGAGAGGGAAGTCGGTTGCGTCCATCGGCTTCAACTTTTGCGATGACTGGAAGTTGCCATCGATCGTGTAAAAGAGCATATCAAGATACCTGCTACAAGGTTAGCACAAGGCAAACTACGAAACTACCTGGACGTACGAGTCTTCTGGCTCACGATCTTGACCTGGGTCCATGTTCTTGTGTGGCTGAGGACAGGCGGGACACAGGACCACAAGGCTTCCAGGGTCTAAATCAAACTTCGGTTGCTCGTGCGCATGCCTCATGGTGCGCAAGAACATGAACTCACGCATCATTTCATTGAGCTCCCGGTGCCTTTCCTATTGGGGATGTTAACATGGGGAGTTACAACAAGCACGGCTGGGCTTACTATGACATCTTTCGACAGCACATTGTCAGTGCACCATTGCAAATAAGTGGCGAAGTCGATCCCAGTGATCTGACACTGGACGGAGAGCAGGTGGTAGTCATGCAGTCCATTGATCGTGAAGGCCATCCACAGTTCTTTCCATGTACCAGGAAAGAGTCCGAAGCGCAGCAGCTGAATCGGCTCAGGCGTCGGGAACTTGTCCCCCTTTGGTAGGTAGTCGCAGAAGTGAACCTTCATCTCGATGATACCGTGCTCATGTACAATGGTCATCATGCGCGAGCTATTTTGCTTGGGGCACTGTTCACCTGCATGGCCCAGATTGAGAGTGAAGTCATGAAGCTGACCAAGAGAGATGCGCTCCTAGAAGCCTGCTGCATCTTTCCAAACTTCAACATGGTGGAACGGGCTGTGGAGATGGTCTCGGATAATACAGTCCTCGCACATGATGGGGGCATGGTAGCAATCGAAGCAACGATACGCATCCTTTCCTTCGGGGAGCTCCTCAGAATGTGGCTTGGAACACTTGATAGGTTTTGAAGGGCCAGCCTCGTGGGCGAACATGGCCTTCTGCGCTTGGGGAGCATTGTCCAAGAACATCTTGAGATGCTCACTGATGGGCTGATGCAAGGCAATAGTTAGGAATGAAGTGCTGGGAATAGCACACGATGATACTCACAATGGTATTGTTGACCTTCGCCCTCTTCGCAGGAGGGGTGTCAACCAACTTTTCCTCCCGAAGCTCTAGCAGCCTGCATTCGGCACCAGGTAGAGCGAAGGTTGGGGAGGAGTTTGGGGACAACGAGCGAGGTGCGCTGGAGGATGCCGCAAAGGGAGAGTGCTGAGATGCCACGAAGGGAGAGTGCTGAGATGCCGCAAAGGGAGAGTGCTGAGAAGCGGCAGACCGAACAGTGTCAAGGTGATGTTTTGCAGCCCATGGGTCGAGCTTAGGAGGGTCGTGGTTTGATTGGCCGGTGTCTCTCGAAAAGAAAGCGGGCTTTGAACCTTGGCCTGGGCGGCTTATAGTGCACGCCGCAGTGAACAGATGAGGCGAACAGATCTGCCTGCATGCAGCATATGCTTTATACATCTGGGTGATATGATATTTGCAGCTGGGAAAGCAAACTATGCTAGGACCTGCTGGTGGTCTACAACGTGTACGATCGGGGGTCTGATCACCGCAACAACATAATGGGGAATAACGGGGGAGCCGGGCAATGATTTGTGAAGACAGACATGGGCATTGAAACCACAGCGAAAGGTAAAGCATGGAAACGAAGGTGCACAGTTGAGGAATACGGATGGGAGGGTGGGCATAAGGGCGTGAGGACAGACCAACTGAAATCTGCGTGAAGAACGTCTCAAGCAGACCCTCCATCTCTTCCCCAGGCAAGTCCGCGTCTTGCCTCATGTGCGCAGTTGCAACCACGCGTGAAGTGCACAGTAGCCATGCAGTGGTTTTTGGGTGTGTTCGATGAAATAGCTCTGGCTTGGGGCCATGTGAAGACGATTACGGAACGGCGGTAAGGGTTGGGGGCTGGTGGCATCAGGAAAGGGGAGTGCCGGGTCAAGAGTGGGAGATACGGATGAGCAACATGGTACGGACAAAAACGATGCTGAAGGGTAGGTCACTCCGGGGCTAACACTGTCGAGGGAGAGCACGCTCGGCTCCTATCGCTTTGCTCAGGAGGGGATAGAGTCAAGGACCAGCATTTGGAGGCCTGTCGAGAGAGTGATGCGACTCGAGGCTGCTGGCTTCTGCCAGTTCTTGAGCGCGGGGTGAATCACACATCGGCACTTGGCCAGTGGAATTATGGGTAGTGGGAGTTGTCGGGCGGAAGCAACAAAGTCTGCGGAAAGTGTCAGTCAATGGTACGCACGCCAGAACCAACAGGCATACTGACCAGTTTTGAACATGTCAATGCGTGCTGGCTGTGACAGGCTGGGAGGTGTGGAATTAAATAGGAGGATGGAGAACATGGGTGGGAGATGCGAGGAGGAACTGGGGGACGGTGCTGGACTTGATGGGATTGGTCAGGCCTATGGGTGCTAGACTGACCATATTGGGCAATGCCATGTGGACAAAGCATCGGCCTGGTCACCTGATGGTCAAACGTGTTGACGCATTTGCCTGTTATAGTTCGCACGGTTGGTATCAAGCTTCAGGGGCTTCCTGGCCTTCGCGCCTTAGCACCCACAACATACCTCTTGACAAGTCCCATCCCCAACCACTTCTTTACCACGTTCGCCACCTGTCGCAACAGCTCCGTAAGTTCGTCTTTGTGTCATAATTTGTGTATCCTAAACCTGTCACATGCTCTTTAGGTCACGCACTGTCCAACGACAGACCTTCAAGCCACCGACATTGTCTGGGCTGGCGGGAAGGGTAGAAACCCTCCCTAAGTCATAGACGCGACCCCTCCTGCGAGAACCAGACAGTAGTCTGGCATTTCCAGGAGTCCTCCATGCAAGCACGAGATCCACGATGGGTTCAGGCTGACCACGTTTTGTGCAGATCCCATTCCAACCTCGCTGCCGTCCATGATCTATGAAGCCAACGACCCTCTTGTCCCCTTATTCCGTTCTGCCTTCCTTTCCAACTTGTCCTGATGCTCCTGCAAGAAGATCCCCTGACCATATTGCACCCCATCGACTCTGATCAGCGAAGCACCCGCACTCAGGAAGGGCCTCATCTAGAGGCACAGAACGCGGTGCCTGCAATGGAACACTCTGATGAGAGTGCGGCATCCGTTTCAGTGGAACCATTGGAGCCAACAGACGATAGAGAGTGTGAGTGAAAGCCCGCATCACATTGATGAACTCGCGCTGACTTTGGTATAGCCCGTGCACCAGACATGATGACCACGCCTGGGGATGATGACGATGAGAGTGTGATGCTGATATCTACTCGCCAGCTGCTACCTACAAGGAAAGGACAACGTGAGTTTCATATCTTATGCAATGGACAAACTTATGCTAACATTCATACAGCCCTGCCCGGCGTGGTGGGTCCTTGGGAGGGACTTGTCGCCACAGAAGCCTACAACGCAGAAGGATGGACCACCGATATCGTTATCACCACACTGAACGTGAAATGGGTACCCGAAATCGCTGTCGCCCACAGTGAAATCACAACTTTTGACGACGGTCGATGGGGACGTCACGAGTACTCACACTGGCCCCAACAGTTTGCCCACGATGTGTTCCACATTCATTGTATCCCTGCTAAATCACGAGTATCCCCGCTAAATCACGAAATGGCAGGCCCAGTGAGGTGCTTTGGCACACCCTGAGCAAACAAGACTGGAGGCCAGACAAGTGCAGGGTTGTGGGCGTTGGGTTCCTTGACTGCAAGCTCGAGAAGGAGTTGGCTGAGGAGGCTTCAGATGCCATCAAGCACTTCCGGAATCGTCGTTTGGACTCCAAGGACCACAAGGGCTAGAATGAGATTGGAGACTTTCTCGTCCACTGCCTTCGACACACTCTTGATCATCTTCATTGTCTCCCTGCTGTTCCTGGCATCATTATCTCTCTTGCAGCATATGTACAACGACTCACCCTTGAATTGTTCGGTCTCATCGAATGGTTATCCACAGTCTGCGAGAGGGTGAAGACGCAGCAAGACTGCCGCTTGCTTGTTCTTGATGTAGTCGGTGCCCATACCTCCGATCCTAGCATTGCGCAAATGCTTCATCAAGCAGGCGTTCCAGTGTGGCTTCAGCAAGCATTCAGCACTCGCCTTGTGGTATATCAGGTCATGTTGGCCAAAGATGTTCCACCCGAGTTTTCGAAGACCCCATCGTACCCTCGTCTGGTGCTTGCGAAGTGTAATCTGTCCGGGGCATTGAACATGCCCAGGGAGTGGCGGCGAGCGATGGTGACAATTGTCAGGAGGCAGCTCTGCGACTCCCATCTCCCGGTGCTGCTGGAGACTGAGAAGGACGGGTCTCTTCCACCAGCGAAATGTTTATGCGAAGGTGCTGTCTTCCTCCATGATGATAGCGCAAGTGTAGGGCCTGCGACCCCAACCTTTGTCGTTCGGAACGCCCGAGATGCAAAGTCCCTTGGACATGATCTTCCTGTCGCTCTGTCGACTTCCACCTACCAGCTGACAAAGCCCTCACGATGCACCAGGGCTAGACATGCGAAGAAGGCAATGCTGGCTGCTACGCCTGTCGAGGATCCTGCCGCCTCCGTCCAGTCCCCGACTAAGAGTGACCCCATGAACCCATTCCGACAGTTCTACTCCTCGCACAATGTCGTTGTCCCCCATGCCTGGTCCTTCGCCCTCTCAAAGATGGGTCCCCTGCCACAACCATGAGCCTCAGTGAAGTACTTCTTTGCTCCTCCTTGGCTGTTAGACACGCTGGTCAACTTCGAAAGCAACCCCAACAAGACCGTGCGTTACCTGCATCATTAGATTTCCATTCGAGCCTTCTGTCATGTTAGGCTTTTTGACAGAACAATAGCTGGGCGGCTGCTGACGGTCTCAGAGTGGTGCGATGCGCTATGGGGCGACTACGAGATCAATGAGGAGGCTGAGAGCTCATTGCAACCGCAAAGTGGCCACTGGAAAGTTCATAAGGAAATCCAAGCGAACATTTGCTGTCTTTTCGGCCAAGGACAGTCACTCCCATCGTACCGCATGGACTCACAGCCTTTATTTGGCAGTTCCGTTGTCACTTGGGCCGCGGCGCTTGCTGACTGTACGCTCCAGTGCCGGGTGGTTTGGGAGACCCATGAAACCAACTGGCGCTGCAAGCTCCTGGCCCTGGACACATTGATGACAGGATCAAATGACTGGGCCAAACTTCCTCAGTAGATGCGAGAATCGCTCATCTCGCAGGTTTGGGGCTCTGGAACGTCCGGCCTGGACGTTATCCCATCGCTGGATGAGGTCAACCCCCCAGCGTTCTGCTGGCTTGCGCCTCCCGAAGAAGGCTGGGAGTCCTGTCGGCCATATCTCTCTGCGTTTGTCGAGCTGCTCACTCGCTGGCCGGGTTGTCCAGACGGGCTCCATGGCGCCCATGACGTGGTCCGCAACGGTGGTGCACCTGAGTTCAGCCGCATCCTGGACGTCGCTGTCACCTTCTATATCTCCACTTTTGTCAGCAAGTTTGACCATCTTCCTGTTCCCCTGGTGCGTGCTTCACCTTCCTCCACTGCATGAAACTTTCATCCTGTTTTCAGGTTGTCTTCTCGCATGGGTTGCGCTTCCCTACCAACTCGGCTTTTTCTGCACCTGCCTGGGCCTATAATTTTCATCTGCAGCTGTATCTAGACTAGTATAATGTCGTAATTCCTAGCCTGCGC